>DWAN01000660.1:0-21900 GCA_018230445.1 Heliconius hewitsoni | reverse complement strand
CGACACCACCAGTACCAGGATGATCCTATTCTAGGCCGGGATCACACGGCATAAATGGCACCAACATGGTGTAATTGAGGTGTCTCTATACATACGATAGTAATGAGTTCGTTAAGAATATTAAATATGTAAATTACATTCATTTCTCAAATCTGCCAATACAAGATGGTGATTTGTATACCGTCACTCACTATGCATTTTTGAAAAAGTTAACTGTGTTATATATTTTTACTAATAGGCTGAGATCCTAGAGCCCCCAGATCTACGTCATTTTAGCAAAGCTGAAATTTTAACAATTAATAGTCTAATATGTAATTAAGATTGTATGCGGACTTATAAAAACGAAGTAGGTCTGCCTTGCCTTAGAAGCTATTTTTATCTAAGTATATGAGATAATAAATAAATACAAGGAAACAAATGTAAGTATAAACAAATTCCTGCGGCTGCCGCTTAAGAGTAAGTCTAGGAATGTCTTCCATTAGCACGTTTCTGAATATGAATAATTAAAGGTGACATTTTTATATTCGTGTTATTTAAAAATTTCTAAAATACAGAAGTGATAATGTTATACTTTTACTTTAAATAAAATTTTAAGATTTACATTCAAGAAATATATTTACATTATTACATTTACAACAACATTTAATTTAGTATACAATATATTGTAAATCTTAGAACGTATGTGATTACACTCGATTATTTTATCGATTCAAATATCACTTGACATCATACTTATTTAGAATATTATGTATGTTTTCTAAATAAGTATTATGCTTTCTGAAGTGTGGAATTTCAAAATAATCACTTTAAACATGTCAAAAACACTTGAAGTCATTTCTCTGCCTACCCTAGTATAAGGCGTGAAGCAAAAAAGTTTCCTTTTTATATTTTATAGAAGCAATAGGTCGTATAAATTATTATAATAAAGCTAAGTTAAGATTAAGAATAAAGTCACTGAAGTGCTTATCCCATTTTTATAATGAAGGATGACCCTTTATTAAAAACTCATCAACAAGAATTTTTCAATACCACATTCTTTGCAAAGTATTATCGTTACTTAATATAATAAAATACTTTAAATACTTCAATACTAGCTGATATTTTCTTCTTTCAGAAGAAAAAATGTTGATTCATTATAGCAAATTTGCTTACGTTGAACTTGTAATCTTTAATAGTATATACTATAAATTATACATAAAGTATATATTTTTTTAGCTTAAAACTATATGTCACAAATAGCAGGATAAGCTGAGGGAACCTGGGAACCTAGTGTTAAGGCACTCCGTTACCATTGGAACATTTTCCACTGAATTCTGGATTCATTGTGTTTAGAGTCGCGGAACTCAACTCAACGCAGTTTGCTGCCTTACCAGAGCTTGGTATTGAAATTACTAAATATATTAAATATTTAATTTCCCTGAGTGAGAATTGTACCCACACCCTGTTGCTTATACAATACGCCACGACTGATCTCAAAAAAGTTAATTTACAAAAACGTTAAACAGCCTTAATTTAAATATGTTAAACAAAAAGCATATCAATTTTATTAGTATCAGCAAAAAAATCTCTATCTAATAACAATTTGACTCTAAATATTATAACCAAAACGACAGCGCCAGGTCTATTCAAACTATCTCACTACAACAATCTCGATAATATCAAATGACAACGGATGGACGGACCGCTTATTACGAAATAACGATCTGTCGACTCGAAAAGGCACCCGAAAATAAAACAATAACAAGAGGACGTATAAAATAACAGAGAGAGAAAAAAAATAAGATTACAATCTGAGTATTTATGTTGAAGGAACTAACGTTTAAAGGTTAACGATTCCTATCAATTAAGGTTATGGGTTGACTCGTCGGGCTCAGGCCCCCGCTGTGGTAAGATTTCGCACCTGTCCTTTTGGTTAATTTTTTACACCAGCGGCACATTAAAACATTTAAAATATATTTTAAAGGTGCTCGCTGCCTTCTGTAGGGTGACTTCAAATTTGTTTATTTGTGGGTGTTATTGTTTTTTTTTTTATTTATCTTCAATTTTTCGTGTGTTTAGGATATTGTTTAGAAATCTTTGTATGATTTAATAAGACTAATATATATTACATTGGCGTAAATAATAATTTTATTATGTTTAATTATTATTAATTTTATTTTTCTTTTTAAGAATATCCTCTTAACTTCTGCATATATTGTTAACTTAGTGAATATAATAAGCCATATACAATATAATATCATCGTCATAATAATCTGAATGAAAGTGCCAATGCCCTACTGAGAACGAGCGGAACAAACAGGAATTCTAAGATATTTTGAATAGATTTCTGATTTTATCATACGACAATAAAGTTGTTGATTTAGATATATGAAAAGAAATAACAATTATTGGAATATTGTTTACTTAACTCTTAATATAAATTAATAATTTATAAATAAATATAAATTAATTTTGGAATTCACTATTATAATGTAATAAAGCGGTAACTTAACACTAGGTTCTCTCTGCTCATTCTGCTATGTGCGGCATACAGCGTGAAGCTAAAAAAATATTTTAATTAACTCGTACCTAGACAAAAGGCGGCGTTAGGTTTCGCCACTTTATACGTGTTTGGAAATATATTAAAATTTGGACTTACTCTACTTACTCTAGGTTCTCTCTGATTATCTATATATGTATGTAAGGTATAGCTTTAAAAAAATTAAGACAAAATAGTTCTTACAACAAAGTATAATATGATTTTAAAACAAGTAATCATTGATACGTACTTAATTATCATAAGCATATTTTTCACTAAAAAAGCAAATGAAATGAGCTACTCACCAAATATTAATAACGAAGCTGACTTGACCTAAATAAATGATTAAATAAGATCCTATCGGATATCTTAATTTCAGTAAACACTCGTTCTTAATGAAGAGATACTAATCAAAAGTGCTCAGTGACAGTACATTTTCATTTAGCTTCAGGTAATTGAGTTTGTTCGTGTAAGTGAATTTACCTGGGCAACGAAAACGGTACATATCAAAGAAATTCGAGGAATATTATCTATAATAATATTTTATTACGGTAACATTAAATTATTATTAAGGAGCTAAGAAAAATGCGGCGTTAAGGATCGCCACTGATCACAAAATGGAATCAGTCTCAATCTTGATGGAAACGCAGTGTCTTTACACTACTTTCTCAAGTTCTGTCTGCGCATTCTACCCAGTGCAGAATACAGTGTAAACATTAAGAAAGAAGAATGAAAGAAAAGAAGACATTTGTGTCTTGAACATGTATGTACATATATATGAGGTGTTGAATTTTGGTTCAATTTCGTGAGTACACACTACACTTTAATTTTTATATCAATAATTTTTTGGTACAGTGGGGCAACGTTTAACTCTAATGTATACGAAATGAATAGTTTTAAGTTCGATCTCCATTCTTGGGATTGAATTATTTTCACTTTCCAAAACGGAGTAAGAAAAAAAAGCGTACTTCGTTGAGTTCCACCTCTCCATAGTCTCGTGCTGGTCGAAACTCTTTGTCTTGAGTGTGAAGCAGAAAAAACAAAAAATACTAAAATAAAACACAGTTTATTTGTAAATTAATAATAAAAAGTATAAAACAAAAAGTATTTACTATTTGCTATACATATGTACATACAAATGAATTTTATTATTTAATAGAATGCATTGACTAAAACTGCCTCTGACACTCAAACATCGATTGCAAGAGGGACAGGACCGCCCTTGTCCCATACTATCTGTAGTCACTTCGTATCAGAATTGATGACTCCGTACTGATAAGGGTTTTGATCCATTTAGACTAAATGCATCCTTTGTTGTTAGTCTGGTTTATTCACTTTTTGTTGCTTTAGATCTCTATCTTTAAATGCACGAGGTTCAATTTCAAAGAGATCTTTTGTAAATATTAATGGTAGCTACAGTTTATTTTTTCACAGCAAGCGCCTTCTTACTTTAACACACCTTTATAATAAAAAAGCAGAGTAAATGAAAAGTTAAGAATATGATGGTAAGTAGAAAAAAATTAAAATGTAGTACCTTCATATTGCTTTAAGAGAATAAAAAGAAAAAGATAAAATATAATAATCTTAGGTTAAATGTCGCTATTATAAAATATCTGCAGCCTTGGGTCATCATTGAAAATAGGAAAATGGATGTATGTAGATTATTATAATAGATACAAAATATCATTAAATTGAAGCATATTTAATTTTAATTTATAAAAGATCTAGAGGGCCTCTGTGGTCGCAATGGCTATGGGTTCGATAAACATAATCAAATCCGCGTCCATTGACAGAATTATTTTCATATCCTTGCTTTATTTATTCCGTTGTGGTGCAGCAACACAAGAGTGTGTCTGTAACGTGATCGTTGTGGGTTCGACCCCCACTCGAGGAAATTAATTATTATTTCTTAATATTTTCATTTCTTTACCTTAGTCCTCTGCCTACCCTGCTATACGAGATATTTGCTACAGCACGGCAAATCGTGACGTTAAGATTAGCATAGGTTGAACTTAGGCTTAGACTCCCAATACGCACGTCTCGAATCCGAACAGAAAGACAATAGATACGTAGTGGGTAGAGGCCGTCGTGGTGGAAATATTTAATATTTTCATTTCCTCGCTCTGGCAAGGACGTAAAACGCTGCCTTGACTTCTACCACCGTAAACACATTGCTTCTAGAATTCCGCAGAAAGTGGGGAACGGAAGTGTCTTAGTGAGGAAAATGGGGATACGTTCCCCATTTTCCTTACACTTCAGGTAACTAAATTTTTTCTGCGTACCCTACCTATGTGTGGGATATAGCGTGAAGCTAAAAAAGACAATAGGTTGTCTACCTACACTGCTAAGCCGAAAAACGAGGGAACCCGCAAAAAAATATTTATTAAACAACTTATACAAGCATACAAGGTGCGTTGAGTGTTCTGATTTCTAATGTTTAATGAAATAGGGGCGGCCTTTGTTCTATCATCGTTTTATGTGGAGCGGTCCAAGAAACTCTTTAATCCAAACATCATATTCAAAACATCATATTAAGTATGTTATTAATGTTTCATTTTAAAACATACTAACAGCTTGTAATAGATTTTGAACTGACATTGATGGGTAGATAAGATCGCTCGGCCGATTCATTTGCCGTAATGATATGGTTCGTTAATCTGGGACAATCGACAATTCTATTGAGACCTAGTTTACTCTCTAACAAAAATTTACTAAATATGTAGTTATTTATGTGTGTATGTTCGGTCGACGTTGTAATTGATTTTAATCTTTTTACAAGTTTCTTTACTTACGTATTTTATTTGTAAATGAACGGGCCTGTAGGTATATGTACAGTTCAGTCATTGTTCGGTTTATTGATTCTTCTATAAAACATGTATAGCTGAAAGCCTGAAGTATACAACAGAATATAATTTTATTTTCGTTTTTTTTTGGTGCAGCGTGCGACGGTGAACGCAACGGTCGTGGGTTCAATTCCCACTCGGGGAATTAATTATTTAATATTTTCATTTCCTCCCGCAACGAAGTAAAGCGTAGCGTTGAGTTCCGCCACTTTATACGCAATGCCTTCAGAATTTACTTCGTATTTTATTAAAAAATATCTGTATTAACATTTGTATATTAATATATATAGGAAATATCGTTAATTATGTTCAGCTACAAATGTACATGTATAGAACTACTTGAATATTGTCTGGTACATTTGCTACCTATTTGTATAGATATTAATTACTTTGCTTTGAATAACTTGTAAAAGGATGGTTTATACATGTTATCATGATGGTTTATAAATTACTCTTAATAAAAAGACAACTTAAAATATATGTATCTCTAATTTATTAAATTCAAATAAAGCGTAGGTGATAGTTACTAGAAAAAGAGATGTTAATTACTATAAGACTATGCTATTTTTCTAATAATTATATAAATCGTATCTCTTTTAAAAAAAAATGAATGTGAACATAAAAATTACTAATTTTTCATATATTTTAGTTAGAAAAAGAACGTTTCCATACATTTATTGAATTTACAATAAATAAGATGAGAATAAACATCTTTAAAAACACATTTTAAACGAATATTAAATCGAATTTCACAAGGACTATATAAATAAAATGTTCACAACTTTACTTTTCGTTAATTAATTTCAAATTAATCGATAAAAGCTCGAACAGTAATATCGATTTTATGAAAGTCTAAATAATAATCAAACTTATCACAATTTGATTTTAACATTTGACAGATAAATAATATTGGCACAAGATTTGTTTAAGCGCCTTTAGGAAGTTATACATTTAGTCTGTAAAACAATAGGCTTTTAGTCAGTGATCTGGCTTTTGTCTAGCTTGATTGAGAATTTATTGAATAGTTCAATCAACAGAGTTATTTTTATTAAGATTGCTTTTTTTATCAGCTTCACGCTGTATCCCGCACACAGCAGGGTAGGAAAAGGGAATCTAGTGTTAAGACACTCCGTTCCCAACTTTTCGCTGATGTCTGGAGGTATTGCGTGTTGAGGGGCGGAACTTAAAGCCGTGATTAAGATTGTTATTAAAATAATGTATGACGCTGTCGTGGCTTATAGGCGCTGGGGAGCACAAATATTTTTTTTTATGTTTTCCCAATTCGTTTAGATAAAAATTAAGTATCTAAAACCGATTTTAATTAGTACAGAGCATTACAATACACGAAAATATTTAGCCTTATCCTTGCTTATTATGCAAGAATTACGTCAATTACAACTTAAAATTAGTATTTTTTTAAAATATAATATATGACTATTATAAACCTTTTTCCTATATATATGATCAACATTCACATTCAATTACTACAATGTGGAGCACATTGTTTTTTTAAGTAATATCTCTTCTATCTAATAAAAATGACCAATTGTTTTTATAAAGTGCTTTTCAACTATCATCTAGTATCAATCTACTCGTATTACACAAAAATTTACGACATTCAGGCTGCTTCGGTTTTGATGAATAATAAATTTCTTTTAACAGCCCAATGTCGGTCCAGTCTGTGGGCCGGTACAGTTTGTGAGGCTCTATGTCAACTAATTTATAGTTTTCTTTGTTTTGTATTTTGTTTTTTTTTTATTGTTTTATTGTCTGACATTCTTGTATTGTCCATAAAGTCTTTATGAGTTCGTTAAAGATCTATTACTTTTGCGGTGTTCTTTGCTAAATGAGTTCTTATCTTTTATTTTATGAACAAAAGTATTAATTAGATAAAGTTTACATTTTTGACATAAAATATGTTGGCGACTTTTATATTTTCACAAAGAATGCAAAATGCACTGCAAAGAATAATATATTGACAAAAAATACGTTTTTAGATTCCTATTTATTGCGTTATTAGTACGTAATTACTCGCTGGCTTAATCAGAAAAGGTTGGAACAATTGCACAGCACAAATTGCACTTATTACAACACTTATAAAAAATACTAAAATTGTCGAAAATAAATGTTGAGACGGATGTTGTAAAGAAAGTCTAATATATTTTATACAGAGACATGATCTAATTAAAATTTTATTTCGAATGGCCGAATCCAGAGAGAGCAATAAAATGGTAAGTAGATATGGCCATAAAGCTATTTACAGTCGTTATATAAAAAAAACAAATAATTAGAGCCATCGTGGCGCAGTGGCACAATCTTGTGACTGTAAACATTGCCCATGATTATGGATTCAATACCCATGCGAGGATATAAATTATTATTTATTAATATTTTCATTTATTTCGCTCTGGTAACAACACAAATGCTCAAAATTGCGGCTGAAAGTGGAGAACGGAGCCTTTCATAATTATTTTTAGGTAAATAATGTAGTTAATATCATATAGTTTTTAGTCAAATAATCAATTTATGCAAAAAATTTTATTCAAAAATATATCCTATTTTGCACTTAAACTAAAGCCTATTTAATATAACACCACATAACTTATAACTACATTACATGTAACAAGAACAACGCATTGTAAAGTTATATCACATTTACCCCTAACTAGGTAACTGTGAAATCTCATTTGCAAAGCGGTTGCAAAGAAGTATTCTTGTGATTATTCACGGTTCCCCCATAATATCTTAAGGAATTATGACGTTATGCAAATTTCAACCTTATTCCACAAGGAATGAAGTGTACTTTATATAATAACTTAATATACTTATCATAAGATTTAACAAAAAAATGCAACAGAGCATCGACAACATGATGAAATACCTGCTATTCGTTTATAAATATTTATTATCTAATTATCGAAGCTGTATTTTTATCATAAGGTACGTTTGGCCATAGGCTTTAAAGGTTAATTAAGGTTCTAAAAACTGTATGCATACAACATAACTTTTTATATGTATTTATTTTTTTAGCTTAACGCTATTTCTCTTGTATATATGCTAAAGGAATCTAGTGTTAAGAGCCTCCGTTCTCCACGAAACGTTTAGTTTTTGAGACATTGTTTAGCTTAGCGGAACTCACTACCGCGGTTTGTCTTGTTTTACCAAAGCGAGGTAATGAAAATAATTAATACCCCCAATTCGGAATCGTCCTAAGTGAGAATCGAATGCTGATACCGATGCGCTTACAGACAGACGCTTTACTGTTTCACCATGACAGCCTCTTTTTTATCATATAATTATTAAATATATATAATATTTTGCGGGCTACGTAGAGAAAAGCTAGTGAAATGATATTTCATTCATTATTCAGACCATCTACGGACGTTATTAAATTAAGGCGAAACCCAAAGTCGCACTTTGTGTAATTAGACCGGGGAAATACCTATAATATATAAATTCCCATAAATTGAATCTAATCATTTACTATATAATATTTATTAGGTTATGCACAGACAGATTTTAATAATTTATAAAAAATATGTATTTCTTGTTTAAGACACGTATTTAGTAAATATTATTTTGTATCTAAATAAATACGTCTCTTAAAATGTTAAGTGAAATTATTCCAAAAAATGTTTAATATTCACTCACAGATTTTAAAATATATAATAACACAAAGTAAGCAACATCTCGCAAAGGTCATACTAAAATAATAGTGGTTTTACGACGACATATCCAACGAAATGATATCTAAAAATATTTTTCGTGTTTCGTAATGTTCATCGATTAGCAAAAATGAACTATATTCATCACCTTGTCCAAAATTAAACGCAGTTCGGTGTTTTCACAATGATGTACAATGTCCATTATGCTTTATTAAGAGTTTAGTCAATATTTGTGTGTGTTGGTGCACGATTGGACGTCGCAATTAAATTTTGCCGCTTGGTCACCCTATGTCCATATACTTTAGTACACATCATCAGTTCATTGTGGTGATAATAACGTTAATTGTCCAACTGTACTAGTATCAAAATTTGCTATTTCAAATTATTATAATGGAAGCTAAAGTGTTTAGCTAAATATTTTAATTGTTATATGAAAATGTGTTCTATTCGATATTGTTTCAAAATTTCAATAGATTTTGTTTAATACGGACATTAACAACATTAAAAATGTGGTACAGAAAAATTTTGAAAAATCAACAAACCGTTACAATGAGCCCTAAGTCTTTTCAACAAACTAGTAAAAAGTTGAAATTCTGTAGATTACAGGTAATGTTGCAGCATTATAAACAAAAATCTACATCCTATTCATTGGGGCCATTACAAAGAGTCCAAACACGATACATCTAACCCATATCCAAACCTACAGATTCCAGATTTGGTTATAGTATAAGATAACCAGACAATTTTAACTTTTTATAGGCAATACTGTAATATTGGTAAAGTATCAAAAAATTAAAAAATCAAAAAAGTTTTAATATCCTTTAATTAATAAGAAAAGAGCTAATAATATTCTAACAACTGAATAGATTCTTCAATCAGAGCTAAGAAGATTTCAATTAAGCCTTTCAAATTTTCGTCCATGGATCTATGATACCACTACTGCCTACGTCTAACATACATTCGTCATATACTCGTCACTTATATATTATAAAACCCCTGTGTTTGCGTCGAAGTTAATTTAATAAAACAGTTACAAAATATATTTATAAAAGAAATTTATAATAAAATATGTATTTCCATACAAAACGAGGTGCGTTTTGTATGGAAATACATATTTTATTCACCACATTCAGCAGAATTAATACTATAATACCTACAATTGTCTAAAATCTATAATTAAATTTTGTAGCGTGTCCAAAAAGTGGCTAACAAATTAAATTGGAAACCTAATTTTGAATGAGAATTAAATGGTTTATATAATTGCCTAGAACAAAATGCTAGGAAATTGTTACTAACGTTGCAACGGACAAACTCAGCTATCGTCCGATTTGGGATAGGAAGCTGGACAAAAAGTTTTTAGACAGGTAACCCGTTCATTGTGGTGACAGACATAATTTGCATTGTAATAGACATCCGGCCTCCACCTTTAAAATAGACAGGCTATTTAGCATATGCTCATCCGAACCTTTGCATTCATAAATATTTCATTTTATAGGTCACTGATTCAATGCATGCGGTTATCGTTATTTAGTGCTGCAATAAATAATGTGATGCGTTTGGACGTTTATTTCACATGCACATTTTTATGCGAGTCGCAACAATCTTGGCGCAGAGATGTTTCATATTGGTTGTATTGATCCTACATGTGCGTATATATTTTTTTGTAAATAAGATTTTAATAACTTTGAACGTGTTTTAAGGTTACTTATAAGTAATAACAATTTCAGTAAAATAAGTATTAACTATTTCAGCCAATTCCCACATATTGTGATATAGGTAGAATTTAACAGGTGATGTACGACTGTTTCCATCCTTACGAAAATCTAGACAGTCTAGTTAGGAAGCGGGCCGACTAAACAAAGGACTATATGGAGGCTCCAATAGTGTTAAAGATATTTTACATTTGGCAGATTTATTAACATACAATCTACAGCGGTTCGGACGTATTGGAACAGTGACAAACTTTAAATTATTTGTTGTGGGTTCGATTCTCACTTGATGAAGTAATTACATTTAAATTTTGCTCTGGTAGACACAGCGGCGCGTTGAGTTGCGTTAAATCACCACTCAATACGCAATGCCTTAAAAAATTGGTGGAAAGAGGTAAACGTAATGTCTTACCTCCTGCCTGTCTTGCTCTGCGTAAAGCAAATATTTCACATGTTTACATGTGTCACAGCTTAGGTCCAGAAATAACCATATTATAAGTTGTTATGTTTTTATTTAAAGTAAATAAATACATATATTATTAATAATAAATATATTGATTGAGTAAATATATTGTCAATCGCAATAAAAACACTATTTTTATACTTTATCTTTCTTATAACTACCAGTTATTCATCATTTCGATCATGACAGTAATTTTTGACATATTTTGACCATTCAATTCTACGTGGCAGATTAAATAGCCAATAGCATCAATGGAATACGATTTATGGATAAAGCGATACGTTTTTACATCTTATACAGTTATACAAGTGGGTGGTCTGTAGACTGACTGACTACAGTAAGATAGCTTCATCACCATTATAGGAAACCCTGCGGGAGTACAATACTATAACCAATTTCTGATCATAATAGTTTCAATTGATCTCTATTTCAGATTGTCCAAAATGTTTATACAGGTTTATATGACTCCTTGAAATTTCTACAGTGTGTCTCGCTCAAGTTGAATAAAATAGGTAGTTAGATCTAGCTACATACTGGGTGAGTGGAAAAAAAAGGAACAAAGTGACTTGTCACTAAAATAAATATAAATATGTGAACATGAAAATATTAATAGAAAACCCACTGCAGTATATCAATATTCATCACATGATCTTAAAAAATTAAAATCAAATTACGGTAAGCCCGCTGATCGTGTACATCTCACCTAAAATTCTTTTACAATACCTGTAATTAAAACCAAATATTCGTAAGTGAAAAATACGAGGTAGCATCAATGTTTTCATTTCATCATGGAAAGTGATTACTCGATTAATTAATGAGAAAGTAGGTTACGCTGGCGTAGAGAGATCTTTTATTAATATGAGCGCTTGAAAGCCTGCTCCGAAAGAATGTAGATCATACTTTTTTTAGTACCTACATGTACCAGGGTATGCAGAAAATTACAAAGTGGGTAAAGACACTCCTTTCTCTAGACATAGTCCCTTTTTTGAGATATTGCATATTTAGCGGCAGGATTCAACGCCACGCTTTGTCTTTACCAGAGCAAGGAAATGAACATAATCCATTCCTCCAAGTGGGAATCGAACTCAAAACTGTCGTATTTAACTTAATCCTACTCCGTATACAAAGCTATATATACAACATGAATTGAAATCTAACTTGTCGACAATCGAAATGAAGCACAAGCATCTCCTGCACCACATTGTTCCTTTGTTGGCGACTCGTGGCCGTACCCTTTGTCCGAGAATTGTTTTATATAGAATGTAAGTCACGAATGCTGTGTACTAGCTAACTGAATAAGAACTACGCTGTACCGGTGCTCTGACTATCTGTATTGTTACAATAATAACAACTATATCTAGTAATTGTAGTGACGCTAATTGTTTTATGGTTTAGTCGAATGGGTTAATTAATTGTGTATGCCTAAAAAATATTTGTTCAAATGTTTTTTTTAATCACTAATTCACTTTTCAAATGAATAAATAAATAGTTTTTTTTTATGTAGAAGCGAAGGTAAATAGTGGAAATGTGATTTGAAGAATTGCGTTTTTTAATATTTTATGCATTTAATTACATCTTAAGTTTTAATGTAAAAATATTTAAATAAACATAAGTTTATTTTAATTATATATATACTGAGTTACTGCTACTAAAGATGTGTATTAATTATTATCCGTACAATAAATCTTCACATCATAATCATCAGTATATATAATAACGAAAGAAGACTGACATTTAGATGTTCCATTTTCCATACAAAAGATGTAAGATGCAAATGCCAGCATTGTGGCAACTTCTTTACTTCATGTATCCGCTCGTGCCGATCTTGACCTTACCGCTATCTTAATCTGATGAAAAGATAACCCGGTACAGTGGTCCCGGTACATTCCTTCACGTTATGTCTTAATCCTTGTGAATAAGGAATATTTTTCCTAGACAGTCCACTGGTCACAGAACAGTCTTCATAAAAGACTACACGATTCTGCTAACACTTGTGACCGTTTCAGTTTTAGTATGTGCAAGGTTAAAATAAGCGTGGGATTTGAGTAAAAATAGATTTTGTTGGTGAAAATTATTATTTTGTCGTTTATATTATTTACATACATATAATCATAATTGTTTAATAATAAGTATTAACATAATGTATGCACAAAAATATTCCAAATAAACTTCAACTTACATTGTACGCTGAAATTCCTTAAATTGGTCGTTATTATTTATAAATTGTTTAAATAAAATGCGTGAAATAGATCGTAAAATATTTTTTATATAAAAAGGCAGTATACTGGGAAACATGATTGGAGATCGCGGACTACTAAATATTATAGAATAATATTAGAACGTATATAGCCCTTATTAGATAGTTTTACATATTGGCAACTCCTCTAGATGTCGGGGGATATTTATAAGAAACTTAATTAATCTAATCAAATAAACTGATGAACATAAAACGTTTTAAACTGACTATAAATTCTGCTTAACTCTTGTTATATTATGAGTGAGCTTATTATGTGTTATATTATGTGTTATATTATATTCTTATATTATGTGTGAGCAGTCAAAACTATGTAAATACATATTTATAAGATGCAATTAATAAGCAAACTATGAAGTAGAACATGGTGCTACCTCGAGGGTGGCATCATATTTGTGGCCAAGAACTGTAGCAATATTCTCAAAGCACCAGGACAACTAGACGACTTGAATACAGAATAGTTTAATAGACGGCCAGTCGTTAATAACGTGTTCCAATTGCGATTGTTGGCTTGTCTTGTATTATATGACAAAGTGGTCTGGAGGAATTTGGGTTTTATAGACTGTTTCAGATTTTTTCCCATGTATATTATATTTGGATTTGTAAATTCAAAATGTTTATAATTTTGATATTCATTATAATAATATTCAATGTAGCACGATATTACAGCGAAATTGTTAATATCTATTTTGTATTTTACCACATAGCGAAACGTTAGAATTTTTATTAAAATTCTTACAATTTTTAGTTATGATAATTTTATCATACGAAATTTTACTTTTGTCTTATATATTTTTATTATATTATTTCAAAATTGTTATTAAAATCGAAAATAAAATACAGATACGCCACCATTATGTCTTACATAATTTATCGCGTACATTCTTACAATACGAATATTTCTTAATAAAAATAACTTGTTAAGTACAGAATATATTATTTGATATATTTACATGAAAAAATATATATTACTCACGATACGTAGTATGTCAAATATTTGATATTATTTATGTAGTCTGTGTCGGCTTATGAATACTAATTTTAGTGAGAGATATCTCTCATTTGGCGTCATCACTCAACCGGGTCCACGAGTTGTTCGACTAATAAAGTTGTACGATGCAGTGCCCGTGCCAAATAGATTTATCAACATACTGTAATAAGTCACGCTAATTTATGCTAGATGACAGAATTTTAATTAAGACTTAGGTGGACTTTTTGTAAATGATAACTTGACTTTTAATATGAAAATGTAATGAAAAATTAATGAAAAAATATATTTACGTAAATTAAATGTCGATGAAGACAATCGAATTATACCTTAAAGAATATTATATAAAAGGAAATACTAAGTTTGTCACGTTATCTTATATAATAAATGGTTTTGGAAATTATTAATATTCATCCAATATTATAAATTAAAAGGCTGCTAAGTCGACTTAATTAAATAAATGCCTAAGTTTATTTTAAAGAAAGAATATTTTGTTCCAAAAAATAAACAGTTTGCTTACTTTTTAATTATAATTTATATTTATTAATTTATATATTTTATTATATAAATTTATATTTATTCGAATCCAGTAATTCGAATTCGCAGATCTAGAAAATATATTAAGCAATATTTAGGTACCAAACATAATCTTTATTATTCATAATATCATAATTTATAAACTTTAGAAGCAGCGTGGATTTAGAAACCTCCAAATTATCTGTAAAACCTAATTATTACATAGAGATAAAACAAATGTCTTTTTAAATCCACCCAATTTTCTAAAATCGATACTCTAGAGAAGAATTTCGTAACAATTATAACCAACTTTACATATTATAATTTCAGTATAAGTTCTACAAAAAAAAATCTTATAAAACCTTTTAAATGACTTTTACGTGATACGCTAACATGTGAGAGCAATAAATAATTTTACTGCTTCATATTTACATTTTTATCATAAACGAGTTGACATTATGAGTATTCGCGTCGTAAATTTGTTTTATAAACACAATTAAGCTGAGATGTTTTTATTAAATTCCGCCGCAGGCAGTTCGCAGTACATTTAAATGGTTCACATTGTAGAGTGTGGAGAGTAAATGAAATGGTACGTGTAAAAATTATATGATACAAGTATTCCATTCTCACGTTTTATCCTTAGTGGGTAGTCAGAGAGAATGGAGCGTCAAACCCTACGGTCTCCGCATACCTTTTTCGCCTCGTCCACTGTCATCAATCTCTTCATACATGCTCTCCGAGGGGTCCATGGGGCTGCTGTTTCATGCAAGCCAGTATCTTTGACATCATGTTTTCGAAGGTCAACCGAGGTCTCCCAATACCAAATAAGAATAAAAACAGATTTAGCACAGAACAGAGCAACGGATTTAGGTTTACACTCTAAGCCGACGATATAAATATGTAATATAAATTAATAATTGCTAAGAGCACTATTATTATTATTAAAATACGTTTATTAAAATAAATACTATGCAAATTTACAAATTAAGACAATATCATAAATATCACTTCTATGAACATTTTTGTGTTCTTAGGGTTGCACACTCTACTCCCCAGACAGATATTGCAACTGGCGTATTTACGCGTATAGCAGTGTTTATCTAGTTTATTGTTAATATAAATAGAAATACATAATACTTATGTTAAAAACACTATGTTAACAAATTTTAAAAAAAAGATAATAGTGATAAGAGAAGCAGAATTTAGTGATAATATTTAATCAAGTATATTATATAAGTAAAATTATAATTTCTAATAATACTAAATGATTAATGTTACAATACGTTTTAATATTACATTTTACTGTTTGCTTTACTTAAGAGACTACTAATTAACTCACAAACTTGGGTAAAACACCTTTGTGCGACACACCTGCAAAGGGCTTACATAGATATAGACCTACTAGTGTACATGCACGAATTAGATGAACATGTTATCATAATAAAAGAAAATTGCTTCTTGTTTTTTATAACGTAGTAAGGTAGGCAGAGGACTCTAGTATTAAGACTCTCCGTTCACCATATTTCAATATTTTTTTCGAGATAATGCATGAGCGAAATCAATGCTGTGCTTTGTAGGCACACGGTGCCGTACGGTAAATATAAGTTTCTCTAAAAAAACTTTCATTGATTACGTCTCTTTACATTTAATTAATACTAAGCTAGTTAAAAATTATCGATATGTTATTCATTTGATTAAAAGAATTTTCATTTAATTGAATATGCATATTTTTTTTTGATTTTCAATTATGTTTTTCAAGTTTAATTGAGTTTCGCAATGCTAATTGTCACTCGATAAATTTGCATCACATATTTGTTGGTACCTAAAGCTATAAAATTCTGTTCCATTTCTGTCAACCGATGAAAACAATAATTAAATTATACGCGTTATAAATCTTATTTATATTAAACATAAAGTGTTTAACATCACATATAGCTATAAATAATTATCTTTTTGGTTGTTAATTAAAATTATATTGTACTTTAAATTTCATTAATTTAACTAAGTGCTTTCTTTTACAACAGACAAAGAACAATAAGAAGCACCGAATCCTCGATGTTCCACATACAAATAAGTTATTAATTATGGAGAAAGGACGTATGTTATGCAATTGTGTGTAAATTATATTAGCTAGATTACTATAAATTTTTATGAAAGAAAAAAATATATGCTATTAATATGTACAACAAATGAAATTCGCCTTTTAACAACATATTTTTTATCTACTTATATATTATGCAAAGTTAAATTTAGTTAAAGCATTTTAAATATAATCACACAATATGCACAACCTACGCAAATCTAAAGCAATTGTCAAAATAAACTTATTACCACCTTTCTTATAAAAACACAATAGCTCCTGATTTTCTGGCTAGTCGAACAAATATCTATTTCAAGTTCGTCCTTAAAAAAAACGCCAGATGTTGACATTGGACAAGGACTATAACAAATGAGGACCAAAATCCTTTTGTTAGCTTAACTATTGGATATATTCCTCGAATTACAAAATGCTTAGTTATTTGTTAAAGTCCCATTAAGATTTGTCATTTCAGCGCTGTATCAGCAAATATGTAAAAGGGAAAAGGCATAGGATAGTCGTCCTTATTAAGTATTTTATAAAATTGTCTGAGAATGCACAAATAAATTTGTTTACTGCATTGTCCCATACAATTGAGATATCTCTTGAATGAGTTGTCAATAAATGAAATTTGTTTCCGCCATATAATTTTGAAAGATTCTCCTTTTCTTGTCTTCATTATGATCATTTGTCATCCATTATTAATTTTTAATGATGCGTGGAATAAGCAATTTAATAATTCGATTTCGATTTAACAAAAAATGTGGAAGCACTTCTCAATACAAGATACCTGTACGTTATTTACAGGTTATATTTATTTACATTCAATAAAAAAATACAAGTTCAGTAGACGGTAACTCGACACAATGTCAATAATGATAAAAGTATTTACTTTGACGAGACTTACAAAGATCAGAGTAAACACTCAGACACGCCCACGGAGCGCCGCAGTGATACGCCAATATCTTTTGTTGATATTATGCCTTATTAAGTTAAACATAATATTGTTAAGTATTGAGATGCATACCTTCCTTACCTGCTTGCATAAATTATGTACATGTATATCAATATTTCGTCATCACTTGAAGCCAAAATGAAAAAAATATGATATTTTAAACTTACATGTGATAGCAGCAATCTAGTTTGGCGCAAGTGCAGTATGCACTGTATAATTTAAATTAACCTTAGGTTTAAGAAAATATTTGTAAAATACTGTAAAGTATGTAAACAATAATATAATTAATATATATGATAAGAAAAATAGATATAATAATAAATTAAAAGAGGGAACGGACCAAGTGTTTGTAGAGCTAAGTAATAACAATAAAAAAAAATATATATTTGTTTTGATTAAAAAGAATGCCATTAATTGTATGTAGAAGTAGCCAAGTAGCCTAGTATTAAGACATTTTGTTAACAACTTATCGTTCAATTTTGAAGCTATTACATGTTCAATGATAATTAACGGCGTGCTTTGTCTTGTTACCAGGGCGAGAAAATGAAAGTAATTCAATCTCCGAGTGAGAGTCGAACCCACAACCTTCGCTCTTACCATCAAAAGCTGTACTAGTGCCAGTTGAAGTAATTTTCAACTTACTGACGAGAAAAATATGTAGTAAGAAGTTAGAGTTGTCTTACTAAAGTACCTTGATACTATATGTTTTATAAAATTAGTATCAAGATCATAAAAATAACTGTTTCTGAAAAAATGTATTCTAATATTTACTTCCTTTATTCTCTATTTTCATAATTTATCAACGAAACCTTTTGAGATCTAAAATATAAAAATAATATCCAACAAATAAAATATTAAAAAATATTCCCAAAATAGCATCAAATTTAAAAACAAAATATATATCTTAAAATAAGACCAAATTAAGTCTATCTTATTATACTAATAATAAAACTTCCAACTTTTGCAGTCTTGTTAAGGCTTATTCGCCAATACAATCTAAGTTTAAACAAGGCGAGTGATCACAATATCGGCACAAGATTTTACGTCTCAAAAGCATTGCCAGTCAAATTTCACGTGCAATTTCCTTCGAAAAGCCTTTGAGCCGTGGCTAATGTTTTCGCTAAGCTATTTCTTCAACTTGCAAGACAGGAGCGTTGTTTTTAGTAAATTGCCGCTTCCCGCCGTCAAGTCTTTAGTTTAGATTATATTAAAACCATACATTGACCTTACAGTACATTTTTAACTATAAATTGCAAAATTTTCTTATTTTTTTGTTTAAGATAAAAATACTAATACGATGATGTTTTAATTGTTACTTTGATATTAAAAGGTACTAGGTAAAATTAATTATTTTATATGTATGAAAATAATAATCTAATCTTGCCCATATACTAACCCTTTTTTTGTTGTTATGTGCATTATTTATTGTATGAAGATGTCAATAATGTTTCTTCCCCGAATAAAATGTACCCTAACACATCCTAACCTAACACTAATATTATTTTAGCTTCACTTTGTATCCCACACATAGCAGGGCAGGCCGAGGGAATCTAGGAACCTAGGAACCTAGTTTTAAGATACTTCCATTTCACATTCGGCCAATTCCTTGAGGTATAAAAATAAATAAAATGTTTTAAAATAACAAAACTGAATATGTTATTTTCACATCGGACGCTAACCGCTATACCTTATATTCCTATTTTATTGATATTCGAAATTCCCACACCGTACAAACTTTTAGACTATACAGACACAATAATATAAAAATCGTAATCTTTAACTTTTAATTTACGACACCATATTATCATACCCTCCTTGAGAGCTGTATAAATATTTAAAAAACTTCAAGTCATTGTGCAGGATACTATTTTTCGACGGATTATGCAGCTGCAGTAATCGTATATGTCACATATGGTGATTTACGATGTCTCATGCTGCGTTTTATTCGATAGTAACAAATGACGTAGTATTGTAGCTTGTTACACACAGGTTTATAATATGAAACCTTATAAAATATATATATTGATATAAGAAGATTTAATATTCACAAGTAAAATATGATATACCAAAATATTAAATCTTACAAGCAAATGAGATTATTGCACGTATAAAACCATAGCTTCAGGTTCGGGCATTAAAATACATAGTCTTTCACGTTGAGTAAGATACAGTATATGGCGATACCTATTTGTTTTTATAACCTGTAAAAATTTAGAAGAACATATTTGAAATACTTTAATAAATTGAGTGAATTGAATATATCTATCACTGCTTTATACCTATAAAATAAATCGAGAAGGCCTGTGGTGGCGTATAAAAACAAATGTGTGACTTTAAATAGATTGTGGATTCCTTTCCAACTCGAGGAAATAAATTATAAATTTACTTGCAATTAAATTAATATTTAATATTTCCATCTCTTGGCTCAGGTGCCGAAACGAAGTACGGCGTTTAATTCCGCCACTTAACACGCAATGCCTCCAGATTGCATGGAAAGTGAGGAGCAATGTGTTTAAACAGTAGGCTCAATCTGCCTACCCTACTACATGGAAAATACAGGGTGAAGCTGAAAAAAATTTTTTTTCAACGCTGGACGTTTTACTTTAAATGAAAATACTAAAAAATAATAATGCATTCCTCGAGTGGAGTCGAACCCACAACCGTCAAGTTTCAGTCACACCCTTGTGCCACTGGGCCCCGACGGCCTCTTTGCATTACCAATTTCGACGATAATGCCAAAAAGAAAAAACGACTATATTTTTGTGTTTACGGCATAGGCATAGTTAGGATAATGATTTTTCACTCTGTTACCTACTTTTTGTCAGTGAAACCACAATTTAAATATATATGACTCATGACCGAAGTTCTTTGCTTAACGTTCTTGAACGACTATAAATTAAATAACGTAAAAATTGAAATTTAATTTAAATGTAGTCTTAAATGAGTACGCTATACATTCATATAAAGTATTAAACGAGTACGCTATGAGGTAACTGTATCAATGAATGTGTGAAGGAACGCTTCTAATTAATTTGTGCCTCCAAGTGTCGACTCAGTGACTAGCCTTCAATCAAATTTGAAGGTGATTCAATTTAAACTTATCTGATATGATACCTACTGGAAGCTTAAGAATCAAAGATTAAAATATGAGTTGTGGTTCAAGTATTTTAAGAATAAAGTTCTATACAGTCAGTGTTTCACAACAGTTTTGTAGAACAGTTGCTATTTATGTAAAATAAATAAAACTATGTATTAAATTTATATATTACCTATGTATTAAGAAATCTTATTAATACTGTTTTTTTTTTAAATATAATTAAACAAAACCAGTCTCAGTTAGTTTTGCTAAAACGTATTTGCTATATTAGTTTTTCCGATTTATCTGTTCCTACTTATTCTTTGAGAAACCATTAGTTTTCTAAATACAATCCATTAAAGCAACGATAAATTGGGCGGGCTCGTTTTATCGAATACCAAAATCTGACGTCCAAAAATATTATTGAGGCATGATGAGGATTGACGGGCAAAAAAATTTACCAATCACAAAGTGTAAGTAACGACCATGAACTTGAATATAATGTTACATTGACCACATCGCTAACAAATGTAGGTACGTATGTAATGAAAAAAACTTATCGCTACATGATATGTACGTTCTTGACACTAAGTTTTCCAACCGAGAGAGTGTCAAGACATTCCGTTCTCCACTTTCCGTATGAAGTCGAGTCATTGTTTGTATGGTAGTAAACTTCAACACCGCACTTTGGCTTGCTAAAGCGAGGAAATAAAAATCATTAATTTCCTCTGGTAGGAATTCAACTCACAACCATCGGGTTTACAAATGGATGTCCCACTGCGCTATGCGCAATATAGTATAATATATATTGATATATATATATATATATATATATA
>DWAN01000659.1:0-21905 GCA_018230445.1 Heliconius hewitsoni | reverse complement strand
AACCCACGCCTCCTGGAAACCGACCAGCCACGGATTCGAGTCCCTCTACGTTTAAATTTTTACACGTTTTCTAAATAAGTATTTTTTTTTCTTAAGTGTAAAATAACCCTTTACAACAAATGTTTAAATAATTTATTATTGTGTTCTCTTTCCAACGTTTTTTACTTTTTAATAATAATTCTGACAAATAAAATAAAACAACAGCTTGTCAAACTCTATGTTCGAATTTGATTGAGAAATTTGTATTTATCTAAATAGCCTGCAAATCTACAGAAAATATTTTATTAATAACTCAGCTTCACGCTGTATCGCTGTGGAGTAGACAGAGAGAACGGAGTGCCATACGCTACGGTCTCTACATACCTCTTTCGCCTATTTCATCATTTTATTATTAAAAACTGATTTTAAATTTATTCGCGATATTTTATTATTAATAATTGATTTTAATTTTATTTCATTACAGTATTTTGCGTGCAAACGTCAGCAATAATACCTATAGGAGATATATTTCTATATGGAAATACAGCAGCCCTGGCATGGAACTTACCAACTGATCCAAAGCATCTATTAATGCTTAAAAAAAATAATGCTAGAGAACAAGAAGAACAGCAAGATGATGAATCACAAAATAGATATAAAAGGTACAAAAATAAAGTTATCATCTTTCTATGAGAGGCCAGTCGTGGCGCAGGGGTGCAAAACGTGACTGTGAGCGCTTCAGGTAGTGGGTTCGATCCTTACTCCAGGAAATGGAATATTTAATATTTTCATTTATTTGTTTTGGTCTTCTTCTTCATCTTCTTCCTGGCATTAATCCCGGCTATTTGCCAGGTTCTGCCTTCCTACTCAACCTACTCCACTTTGCACGGTCTTTAGCATCCTCGGTGGTAAGACCATTGACTCTCATGTCCTGCTTCACGACATCCAACCAGCGCTTCCTTGGTGTCGAGGCAAAACTCGGCGTTATGCTCCGTCACTCAACACGCAATGCCCCTAGAATTCAGAAGAAAATGGGGAACGGAGGGTCTTCTAGCACTAGCTTTTCTCTGTCCACCCTGATGTTTGCGGGACAGCTTGAAACTGAAAAAAATCCATTAGGTAAAAAAAGTGAAGTTGGTGACTTTCATCATTTATAAATAGCGGTCAGTATAAAGTAGTAAATATCAATTTTGTAAAAAATTTTTTGTAAAATATTGCTTTCTTTGGCTTACGTACACATTAAAAAAAAAATATTAAAATGAGATATATGCACCTTTAAAATATTTTGTCTTCGAATTTTTACGGCAAAATCTCTCTGCTTGGGAGAAAAGTATAGAACGGAATATCTTTCCGTTCCATCAGTAGCTATGTACAAGATTCACTTCATGAAGATTTTATTAATAATAAAGTTATAATTTTTAGAGTTGCGGCGTTGAGATCGGCCGCAATGCGTCCAGAATTTGGTGGAAAATGGGAAACGGAGAGTCTTAACACTACATTCCGTCTGCTTACGTTGCCTTGTGCCATGTACAGCGTGAAGCTAAGAGAAAATTGAGTATTCTCTCTGATTTGAATAACATTTATGCCTAAAAAGTAACTTCTAATTTCTTTCAGATCGAGTATCGTCAGCCCGGCGTTCACAAAACGCAGTGCCGATAGAAATATGAGTTTCAAAGAGAAACTGAAAATTAAAATAGATCGCGCAAAAATGCACAACGAAAAGACAAAGCGAGATTTCCTCAAAAAACAACATTTAGATCATGAAAGTCTCGAATTTCATAGGATTAGTCGAATTGGGTTGTATGAGAAATTAGAGCCGCTTATTACAACGTAAGTTTGCTTGTTTTTTGTGTTTTTTTTTTATGCTTTGTCCCGTAAACAGGGCCTAGTGTTAAGACATTCCGTTCTCCTCGTCTTGCCCCAATTCAAGATATTGTGTCTTAAGTGACCGAACATAATGTCTACCAGCGTGGAGAAATAATAGGAATCGAACATACAATCATTGCCGGCTTACTCCGTTGCGATGGTCTCTAACTTTTTACTATTATTATGTCATTTTAATATTTTTAGGCACAGGTTCAGGATCTTGCTACAATCAAATTGTATACGTTTCATAATATTTATCTTAACTCACATTAAAACTTTGATTGAGCTTCATTTTCAGTTTAGGAGGCGACGGTAGACAATGTGTACTTTACAAACTATGTGAATCTGCAAAGTCTTCAGAGCAAGGCACATTCTTACAAGAGTTTCTAAGAGTTATTTTTACGTAAGTAACCTTTAGTTTTCTCAACATTATTTCCTATTTTAAGTTTGAATTTGATAATCTGGCTTGTGAGCTACAAAAGAGTATAACATTAGCAAGAACTGACCAAATAAAAACGACGAAAACTCTAGTTTATGTTATTCTGTTATTAGTAGTTAAAGCGAATAGAATTTATCTAAGGTAGATTCTTAAGTTCACTCTACCTACCCTGTTACATGCGGGATGCACCGTGAAGCTAAAAAAGAACATAGAATTGAATTGAAAACATATTTTCCTGTTTCATAAGAAATGCAATTAAGAGAGATGATAATTTTTATTAAACAAGAAAATTATAAATGATAAATAAATTACTTAAACATATAAAGAAATAAAAATATAAAAAAAATATTATTCTGACAACGGGACGAGATCCAGACCATCGGTAGCTAGGGCTCCAGAGTGAGGAACCTCCCTACGATACGCAATCTGCCTTCTGCATCCGGTTCTTGATCCAACAGTTAAACGATAACCTCTTAAGATATTGGTCGAGAGTTTTTACTGTTAACGTTAACTGAACCTCATGGGCTTTGTCCAAATATATTACAACTACTTTATTATTAGGCAAAAAAATCCAGTATTAAAACATTCTCCACTGTCTGGGACTATTTGTATGAGTTTTTTTATTTATATCTTATTACATAACACTAATGTTAAGGACACATCGATAAATTCAAAGAAAATACGGATTAAAATAGGTAGGCAGAGGGAACTTAGTGTTAAAATATACCGTTCTTCTCTTTCCGTCGCCATCCGTTTGTAGGCATTGCGTGTTCAGTGGCGGAACTCAACGCTGCGCTTTCCCTCGATACGCGAGAACAGAGCGAAGAAATACAAACTTAAATGTCTTTTTCTTTCTTAATTTCTCGAGTGGGGATCGAAGCCACAACTACGGCCCCCGGCATATGTGCCCCTGTGCCATGACTGACCAAATCAAAATACAGATAATATACAAATAATGATAACAAAAATTTATTTCAGATTACCAAAAGGTAGGCAGTTTCAGAAAAAACACATAATTTACGATAAAACGCATACGCCGAGCGATGATTGTGCTACTTTATATCCGGATTGTGATTTAAACTTACCGTTACAAACGATTAATAAATAAAAAAGAATTAAAATTTTTAATTTGTTTTATTGTGGGTTAAAGTAATTTTCTTACAGCTTTTACATTTAATCACGCCGTATATGCTATCCCGCACATAGTGGGATAGGCAGAGGGAATCTGGGAACCTAGTGTTAAGATACTCCGATCCCTTGCAAGCCTAAATATATGCTGATAAATAGAAATATCCGACATTTTATTCCTGTATACGATTAAAAAAGGACATAAAAATATTATATGTAATTTGAGATTATCCACTACTAGCGGTCCCGCGGGGGTTTAGTCGCTTAGAATACTATAAAGTAGTATATACTATAAAATATAATACGAATGGTTATGATACAAATATAAAAATTATTTTTAGTTAAGATTAGTAAGAAAATATAAACCTATATAATCAAATTAAGCCGAAAAAGAATAATAAGTAGACATAAGTATGGAAGATCAAATTTTTGTTAATTGAAAAAATACCTGAGTTATTGAAGTTAACAAACAAAATAAGTAAAAGTAACTAAAATAAATTCTTAATATAAAAAACCTCTAACTATTTAATATTAACACAAAGTAATAAGTAAACGTAACTTTTGTTTTTTTTATTATTAGTGAACCTTACTAAAGATAAGTATTATTAAAAATAAGCTACAAAGAAACAGTTACATTATTAATAATATCAACGTACAATAATCAATAACTATTAAAAATATAAAAATAAAAGTTACACGAAATATAATACCAGAATAAAACAAAAAATCTAGCTCATTTACTTGAACTTGAATAAAAGAAGACACCAAAGAAAAATGGAAATTAATGGAAATTAAATACCAAATAACCACATAAAAATTATCAGTAGATCGAAAATGTATGAAAATATACAAAACTCTCGATGTCGTTTGCCCGTTCGGGTCGGTCGTTCCGTAACCAAGCGCCCGCACCGTGCGGCTCGTAAGTATCAGGCGATTTTGTTTTGATTTTGAACGTCATCAGTGATATCTCCTAAAGTTTAAGTTAAAATTTTAAAATTCTAAAGGTGACTATTATATTTATTTTAATAAAGATGAATATCAAATTACAGAAAATACATTAACATTAAGCTGATGAATTTTAATCAAATATATTAAAATAGTTTTTGGGTCTTAACCTTCACTGATAAACATATACCATCGAGGATTTTTTTAAAGTTTTTAAAGAAAAAGAGAAGTTGCGTCAGCACACGCTATGTAAGCGTTCAGGAAGCATTTTGGACGACCTTTTCTTAAAACATCGAATTCCTTGTTTCTTGGCGATGGATATAATTAACGTGTCATAAATTGTATATAAAATAGAAAAATATTTTAATAAATAATTATTTATCGATCATTTTAGAAATATGACAAAAAAATAGTAGCCTATGTGCATACCAAGAGCCTCAAGTATCTCTATATGAAATTTTGTCATAATTGGATCAACCGTTTGGATGTGATTTCGACACAGACAGACAGTTACATTCGAATTTATAATATAAGTATGGATACTATAATTACTAAAATGTTTTTTTATATTATTTAAAATTTCCTATTATTATAAAAACTTGTGCATCCGTTTTTTACCTTCACGCTGTATCCCTCATAAAGCAGGATAGGCGGAGTGAACCTTGTGTTAAGACACTCCGTTCCCATTAAAATTCTTCCCTTCCACACTTTCCACCGAACGTATTATAATTTTATTAGCAGTTAATCTCTCTTTTTAGTAACGGTAACGTATAGTTAGGTACATTCGTATATGTCTATATGTCAAAGAAGGTGTTAATATTATAGGCAAGTAAGAAATTGTATGTTTGTATAGCATAGATATTACGAGTACCTGTCATACCAGTCATACTAAATTTTCGTAATATTTTTAACAATAATAGTTTTCAATGATTTTGATTATCTAAAAAATGGTACTTAATAATATGATATTTTTTTATATTTCATCCGTTTTTCTGCATAACAATCTAAATAATTTAAGGAAACTTATAAGTGTCTCCCTAACTGTATCCCGCATACGGCTTGGTAGGTAGGAGAATATAGTGTTAAGATACTGCGTTTCTCACTTTCAAGATACAATATTGAATGGCGTAATTCACCGCCGTGCTTTGTTTCGTTATCAGGATGAGAAATGAAAAAAAATCCTTAACTATTAATCTAACTCATAGCAGCCTTTATTAGTCGTTGCGTTGCTATGAGACGATGACCTCCTTTTTACATTATTAATAATTAGGTTCTCCCAAAAAGATCTATGATGTATGTACAATATTACATTTTCGATAGATATAATTCAACATTCTATTCTCCATTCTTAATTTTGACTTTAGAGCTACATTTTTTTAAATGTCCGTTTTGTTAGGTTTGGCTTATCAATCAAAAACTTAACCAGATACTTTTAGTGTCCCCTGAAATAGAATTGAACTCCCGACTATCATGTTATTTTTATTCCATCTTCACGCTGTATCTCGTATATAGCAGTTTAAACAGAGGAATGCTAGGGTTAAGACACTCCGCTTACTACTTTCTGCCGAACTTTCGTATATTGCGCGAATAGCGGAACTCAACGCTGCGCTTTGCTCCATTACCAGACCCAAAAAATGAAAATTGATAATAAAAATATATTACAATATCATGTTAATGTAAGATAGGAAAGAAGACATGAAAATATAATAGTCATCGCGAATTAGTTACAATTCTTAGCATTCCATTGTAACTTTTCCTCGCGGGCCTTAATTGAATGTCAACAAATATGTTCTCATTTGCACTGTTTGCTCTACAATACATACTTGCCAATTGGCCAGTCGTTGTTTGAGCTTACACGCTTTATAGAGCAGTCACGACTTATAAGTCGTATGCTTTGTTTAGTTTTTTTTTGTTAAATAATTTTGTAAGAAAATTTAAGTGTAATTACTGTAAATTGAAAATTGATCTTAATTTAGATTATTATAATTTGATCATTTGATGGTAAGTTTTTGTTGATCACATTAATTTTTCTTATTCGTTTGATCCATGATGATGGTAGGTTCGGTTTCCATTTGAAGATAATTATTTTATCATATCATGATCTTGATCTTGAGCTCACAATGTTTTAATTCTATTTTTCTATAAATAGCAGTAAAATAGAGAACAGAGTGATGAGCTTGGCTCTCTTTGCCTGCTCATCCATAAATTATATAGAAAATATACAAAACAAAGAAAATGTTAAAAAGCCTATTTTCGTTATTGATATAAATAAATATTATTCAGATACAATTACATAAAAATCACATTTAATTAATCAAACGCGACTTGTTAACGAAAAAAAAAACATGGTAGAGAGAAATTCACCCAAAAAATATTTTCAGCATTCAAAATGACTAAGGAACCATTTATGTCAACAGCTGTTAAATTATACGAACGTATACTTGAAATATTAGGAGTGGTTTTGTGTATAAGCTTTTTGAGCTTTGTAAATTCCGTTATAAACAGTATATAGATATAAATATATATCTATATACTGTTATATTAAATATTTAATATTTTATTTTTTTCTCTATGGTAACGAGGCAAAGCATGGTGTTGAGCTCCGCCACTCGACGGAACGGAGTATCTTACCTAACTCTATGTTCACAGGCTCCCAGTCTACCCTGCCATGTGTGAGAGAATATAGTGTGAAATAAAAAAAGATGTAATTTTAACATTTGTCATAACTGTACAACAGATTAAAAGATTAGGTACTAGTTGTCGCCCGTAATTTTGATGCGTACACATTAAGAGTAAATTTGTTGATATTTGAACAATGGAAAAAATATTTTTTTCCCAACAGACTTCGATAAATTCTTAAACACTCCTGAACCTATATATGTACTTATGAACAAGCCTAATTAAAATTTTCTAAGCCTAGTAATTTACACTTTACGTTGTCTATCAGCCAACAAAGAATTTTTTATATATTTTCTAACTGAAAAACCAAAAAAAATCTGAAAACTGAAGGAAAAATCGCAAACGCAAGATCACAATTCTTTAATTCGTTTCTTTTGAAAATTTACTGGCGAGTGATTCCTAAAAATGAGGCCACATAAGCTATCAAGAAACCAAATCTACTTAGGTCTTACCATACAAATGATTGCACTATTTGCTGGAGGATTTAGGTCTTAGCCTCCGGGCTAAGCCACTTATCTTTTTAAGCTTTTTCTAGTTTCATTTTGAATCAATTTAACAAAATACTACATTTATTTTCTTTATTAAAATATAGAATGAACCATTTTTAACATTTTTAAATATTATTCCACACTTAGGAAAGAAATATACTTATTTAGAAATAAGTATTTTACCTGGTCGGTTTCCAGGGTTCGAGTCCCGCTACGTGAAAATTTTTATACGTTTTTTAATTAAGTATTTTTCTTTCCTGAGTGTGGGATAACACTTACAAAATGTTAAAAAGTTTAAATAAATAGCATTCTCTCTTGCCAGACGATATTTCTTAGTAATTATCTTTGGGTAGTGAAAATTTGTAAAAATCTCCCTACAGAGATGCTAACAACCAACATAAATAAGTTGTAACAAGCGTATAAAAATTGCGACGTAGCTTGATGAGAACGTATGGCTTAGCGGTCAGAGCCCTGGTCGGTTTCCAGAAGGCGCTGGTTCGAGTTCCGCTACTTTCAAATTTTTATACGTTTTCTAAATAAGTATAGAATGAACCATTTATGTCTTTGAGTTCTGATTCAATTCCTACTCGCGAAATGAATCTTTGAATTGTCTCGAATTTAAGCGAAAAGTGGAGAACAGTATGTCATAAGAAATAAGCAAACATAACTAGTAGGTCAATCAACTTGTTCTACCGTTTCACTCATAAAGAAACGTCATAAGCGACGGTTGTAAATTTCAATTAGGATCGAGAAATATTCGTTAATAGGAACGGAGTATCTTATCATCAGGTTCCTACTTTCTCTGTTTACACTGCTACGGGATAGAGTGCGAAGTTGAAAATAACAACAATAAGTTAGCAAAATCCAACAGAATATATAAAATCTAAACATTTTTCTTAGAATTATTTCCTACATTTTGTTATAGTTTGTCATTTAGAAGGAAAATTTGTAGATATAATAATTTTAATTAAGTCTACTCAATAATTTTCCTTATATATAGTTTCTTATCAAAATGATGGTGGAACTGAACGTTGTGCTGTTATTACTGGAGGTAGTTTTAACGGCTTCCGGCCAAAATAGGGAGGTCCCTACCAAAGATCCGGAAAGTTCTCTGAGAATACTCTCAAGGAGGAAGCGGCATTTGATATTTCCTGACGGTAGTTCCTTTCAATTGGGTACGTAGAACTATGAATATTTTATTGCATGCAATAGATTTTCTTATTATATCTTTTATGCAAGTAGATTTGCTAACAATAAATGTTTTTAGCTTTTGAGTAGCTAATGAATGTAAGGTAAAATCTTAATCATAAAATAATTTGATAAAATGAGGTCAGTCGTGGCGCTGGTACACAAGCGTGTGAATGTAAGCGTGATAGGTTGTTGGTTCGATTCCCACTCGAGGAAATGAAATATTTAATTTTCTCAGAAGAGAAAATTAACCCGCAACCCGACAAAAAATTATGAGCGGAGGTGTCTTAATGGAAATGGCGTGTCTTAGCACTAAGTTCTCAGGTTTCTTCTGCCTACCCTGCTGTGCAGGATGCAGCGTGAAACTAAAAAAAGTGTTTTTCTTTATAGTATTCTGTACTCAAAATCACGGCTACTTGCAAGTTGGTGATGTAGTATGGTTTGGCAATACCGCGGCTCTAGCCTGGGAGCTACCTTCTGACCCAAAATATTCCAATTTCTTCAAGAAATACGATAAACTCCATACAGCTGAAAACAGAGACGGAGTATCCAAACTTATATACTTCTTAGATGAAAATGGCAAAATTCTTTCTAAGAAGCCGTACCACAAGTAAGTAAACGTTTCTAAAATTATGAACGATAATTGCAAAGTTTTTGCGGAAAAGTTTCAGGTTTCTGAATGTAAAATACATTCTTTGAGGATAGTTCTTTTCATGAAATTCTTTTATCATTTTTTTATCTTTAAATATCACGAATATCCAAGGATGAGTATGGCTTAGCTAGTTTTGCCTTTACTTTGATACTAGCTTAAAAGGTATTAAATTTTTAAAATTGAGGGTAGTTGTGGAGCAGGGGCACAAACTGTGACTGTAAACGCGACTGGTTGTGGGTTCGATCCCTACTCGAGGAAATAAAATATTTATTAAAATGTATATTTCATTTCTTCAGTCGGGCGTCGAGGCAAAGAGCGGCGTAGAGTTCCGCAAATCAACACGCATTGCCTCCAAAATTCGGCGGTAAGTAGGGAACGGAGTATTTTAACACTAGGCTCCCTCTGCTTACCCTGCTGTGGTCGGGATACAGCGTGAAGCTGATATTGTAATTTAATTTAATTTTACATTTCTAAAATCTAATACAGAAATTTTCACATTTAATGTATATTCTTTGGTACATTCTAACTGACGGTGTTGGAATATATCTGGCTGTAGTGGATAGTTGTGGTGTAAAATTCCATTAGGAACACCTTTAATTATAATATGAATAAGCAAAACAAAGAAACTTTGTGTTTTATTTAAATTTACCATTCCATTTAATAATAGTAACACGTAAGTTTTTTTATAGAAGCCGTCGTCGTTGTAGAACAGCGTAAAACTGTAAACGCAATGATAATAGATTCAATTCCCATTTCGGGGAACTAATTATTTTTACTTCCTCACTCTGTTAAAAAGACAGAGCGCGGCGTTAACGCGCGTCACTAAATCCATAAATGAGGAAATATATTAACCCCAGGTTCCGTTTACCTAATCTGCTATGAGAGGAAAAGTATGAAGCCATTTAATACTAATATTCTGATGTTTTATTGCAGGAGAATTATAGTGAACCCAGCATTTGCCAAACGGAGTGTAGACGACCATTTGTGTGATGAAGGCGTGAATAAATCTTCCATTCAAGAGTTGCGCGAGAGGAAAAATTATGTAAACCTCTTGAACAATCTCGAGAGTGATGCCATCGATTTTCATAGAGACGGAAGAAAGAGCTTTTATATGCAATTAGAAAAGTTTATACAAGCGTAAGTATATAATATAGATTTTGTTGAGTTATAATCAAGTTATACAAAAAATTATGACTTTTTTTATATCTACAATCGTCAGTTTCAAATGTGGGTGTGTTTAAGTTTGTCAGGGTGCAGTGGCATAGCTGATTGTAAACGCGACGGTTATGACTTCGTTTCCCATACAGAATAAATTATTATACTTCCTCGCTTTGGTAATAAATACTACATAGTTTAGCCACAGTTAAAACAATATTGGGAATATGTATGAATAAGAATAAAAAGAAAAATTAAATAAAATTTATAAAAAATATGTGGTAGATGGTATAATATTTTTACGTTTCCTTATATAATATTTTCATTTTTCCGTATAATTGTCTCACTCAGAAATATAACAATATTTTTATAGAAAAAGTATATAAATTTGAACGTATTCGAACTTCGAACTCAGTCTTTTCTCTGTCGGTTCTTATGAAAGTATAACAAAAATCTTATACTTTAGAGTTGCCATTTGACAAGAGAGTATATTTTGACGTTGTAGAAAGCATAATAAATAGCTCCTGGTTTATCTGGATTATCAACTATTCACTGATTGATCAACGACCATCAGTATGGCTTCCGCCATGGTCATTCGTGTTAAACTAGACAATTGTCTAGTTTACCCAACCCACCGCTTGGCTGCGGTTATTGGAAGCAAGGATGACAATCTGGACATGACATTATCTACTTATGATATAGGCATTCAATCTGTAGCTCTGGATAATACTTATAAAACTTCCATTTTACGGGCTTCCTTTTAATTTATACAAACGTTGACTAGTGTTGAATAAAATTTATGTTTTCTGTTGAGGCGTCCTTCAGGAATGTTTCTTTCCACCCCGGACAGAATCTGTTTTAATTCATCGTCGTCGTCGTTAACCACTAGGAAAACTCCCTTTCTGATAACCAGTTTTCCAGAACATTTATATTAAAGAAGTGGAGATGCTAGTATCAGCATATTCGGCCTTAAAGTTTCAAGTAAGACTGCCAGTATCGCACAGAAGGGCTAGAAAGTGCTTCACACCAATACACTGCTTGGCATAGGACCCAGGTTCGGCTTCATATAGAGATTTTTTCTCGTCTATGCTAGTGTACTTGAATCTGTTTGATCACATACAACGTAGAGCCATTTGAATCGGTTAGGTAAAAAAGACTACGTTAAAATTTTATACGTTTGCTGAAGTTTCAAATAGTTTCAAATTTTATACGTTTTCTTAAAAAAATATGTTGGTCTCCTAAGTGTGTATGTAATTTAATTATACACACTTTAAAAAATAACTAAATCAGCTTCACGCTGTATCCCGCACACAGTAGGGTAGGCAGAGGAAACCTAGTGTTAACCTACAACACTCCGTTCCCCACTTTCTGCCGAATGTGAGGCTTTTCGTGTTGAGTGGCAGAACTCACCGCCGCGCTTAGCCTCGACACCAGAGCGAAGAAATGGAAATATAAATTTAAGTAAATATTTCATTTTCTCGAGTGGGTTCATCGTACCTACAAACACTCGATTTTACAGTCACACTTCGTGCCACTGCGCCACGACTGGCCTTTTAAAAACTGGAATTTTAAAAATAAAAAAATGAACAATAGAAATCACAGCATTACGTTGCCAATAAAACTATGACAAATTTAAAGAAATAAATCTTAAGATAGAGAAGATATACTTATGTTATCTTACGAAGCTCAATTCGTCAACTTTAAAAGTACAAGATTATATAGCGAAACTTTCCTAAAGCCAAACTTTCTGTACCAGAAAGATTTTACACAATAGATAAAAGAATTAGTCGTCTGAGTGTTCGTAGATGTGGGACTTTTAAACAACTTTATTAACTAAAGTATTATTGTTACAATGAAATTTCTACCACTGCAACAAAGACAACAACGTATATTTTATTGATGTTGATTTTAAGGATATCAATCAACTTCAAGATCCTACCTTAATATTTATGTAGTAAAAACATAATATTAAAGAACGATGTATGTTAATAAGTATGTTAATATATACAAGTATATATGTTAATGAATCCGATATACCGTTTGCGTGAAGCATAAAACGAAAGGAAAATTATGTAAAAAGCATGAGGACCCCCGATAGGGGGATATAGATTTATTAAGAGGTAGATGATGACAGTGGACGAGACGAAAAAAGTATGTTAATACCGTAGTCTCGGAACCTAGTGTTAAGACACTCCGTTCCTTATTAAGAAGGTATTTTCGTTCTCCATTTTCCGCCCAACGCTGATAAAAATCGAGCCCACAACGGCCGTGTTTATAGACGCACGCTTGTACTCCCGCGCCACGACGGCGTAAAACAATAAACTATAATCCTATTATCTCAACTGAAATTTGAACTTACTATTAAAAAAACTCATATAGACATATTCTAACAATTAATACTATTAATATGTTTTAAATTAATAATAACACAAAAATATAATTTTTCAGTTTAGGATGGAGCGGTAGGGACTGTGTGCTACGCTTGCTGTGCGACTACGGCAACGAGGCTACAGAGCAAGGCACGTTTTTAAAGGAAATCATAAGAGCTACATTTACGTGAGTATTTTTTTTATTATTCGCCATCTGCACACCTTTGTTTACTATATTTTATGGCTTTATGGTGGTTTATATACTATAGATAAATTTCGGAAAAAAAATCGTGTGCGGAATATCATCAGTATATTGTTATTTTCATAATATTGAGAATAAATAATATGCTGCCATATTTGTTTATAGGCCAGTTGTGGCACAGGGGCACAAAGTGAGACTTTAAAAGCGACTGATTGTGGGTTCGATCCTCACTCGAGGAAATCAAATATTTATTTAAATTTATATTTTCGTTTCATCGCTCTGGTGTCAAGGCAAATCGCGGCGTTGGGTTTCGCCACTCAATACGCAATACCTCCTGAATTCGGCGGAAAGTGGGTAACGGATTGTATTAACACCAACTTCCCTTCCTACCCTGCTGTGTGCGGGATACAACGTGAAGCTGATTTTTTTTAAATATAAGTTTTAGTTATGGCTTGTCTATTTTTAATTGATTTTGCTGTAATAAGATTTAAAAGGCCATAGCGCATCCATATATGAACTTCAAATCCACAACTTTGCTTTTACAATAAACTTTTTAAGAAAGTACTCGTAAAATTGTTAGTTTTTTTTCACATAGCAGGGTAGACAGAAAAATATACCTTCTAGACATTCCGCTTTATCTACATTCTAGAAAATATAATCACAAAGTGTGACATTCCGCTACTATTTTTATTATTTCTATTATATACTACTATTTTTAGTAGCGGAATATCGCACTTTATGTTTGCCAGAGCGGCCAATTAAAAATAATTGGAGTATAAACCATTCCCCGAGCGGGAATCGAAGCCATAACCGTCGCGTTTACAATCAAACGGTTCAACATACATTTACAATAATTTCTGAAATCCTTACTTATTTTAGACTGCCAAAAGGACGAGAGTTCGACGGTGACTTCTACAAAGAATACGACGCAGCGCATTCAACTAAAGGAGACTGTGCCAAGATATACACACAGTGTAAAGAATCGTCTCAATAAAGATTTTGCTACTTAAAGAATTAATACTTTTAATATTTATATCCAGCACGCAGCAGGATAGACAGAGGGAACCTAGTGTTAAATCACTCTGTTCCCCACTTACCGCCGAATTCTGGAGGTGTTGCGTGTTGAGTGGCGTAACTCAATGTCATGAAGAGCGAAAAAAATAAATTTTAATGTAAATAAATATTTCATTTTCTCGAGTAGGGATCGAACCCACAACCAGTCGTTTTTACGTCAGTCACACTTTGTGGCCTTTTCCTTTACCAGTGATGTCATTATTTTTTTATTTAATAATAGCTGTCCGCTTTGCTTGTTGAGATTGGACGTAAATTATTCGTAAGTCCCGTCCTTTAACCGATCCCACTAGGGTTTTGGGAAATTCTCCCCAATTTCTCCAAATCCCCAAGGACTAAAATAAAAAAGGGGTTTTCTTTGAATGTTTTCCATTGTGTGAAGTTATTTGCAAATCGCTGTTTGTATTTTTTAAATAAGCTTATTTTATATTTCACATAGTGTTTTTTAACTCTTACAATTTATTCTTCCTCTCATACAAATAAAACTACCACATATTCATTTTAATGACCTCGTATAAAATATATAAAAAATTAAGCTGATTGTAAACGTGATAATTTGAATCCGAACTCCGTTAATGCAGTGAGGATGTTGTGGCATAGGGGCTCAAGGATGCTCATGTACGTACCGTAAGCGACGGTTGAGGGTTCGATTCCTATTTGGAGGAATGAGATATTTACAGCCAGTTTCACCGATTATGAATAATGTTTCAGATAGTAATCTAATAATTAATGCTATCTTACAGACAGAGGATGAACTTACAAAATTACTATTTATTATATTTTCAAGAATAATTTTCTATTAGTAGGTTTTATTACATTATTCATACGATTTATTACATTTTTAAATTACAAATAAATATGTATAGAGGCCAGTCGTGGCGCAGAGGCACAAAGTGTGACTGTAGAGCTGACTGATTGTGGGTTCGACGCCCGGGCAGATGAAATATTTACATAAATTTATATTTTCATTTTTTCGCTCTGGTATCAAAGCAAAGCGCAAAGTTGAGTTCTACCACTCACCACGCAATGCCTCCAGAATTCAGCAGAAAGTGGGGAACGGAGTGTTTTAACACTAGGTTCCCTCTGCCTACTCTGCTGTGTGCGTGATACAGCGTGAAGCTGCTTCATTTATTTATATTATTTTTATATAAAAATGACATGCAATTGTCAAATGTACTACTAGACAATGCTATGCGAGACCTGTGAATATAATAAGCCTGTTCGGGACTTCACCAGCCAGTGGTGAAACTGGAACTTAATATAATTTTCATTTGCTCGCTTTAGTAACTAGAATTGCGCTACTCTACACGCAAAGCCTCGGGAATTCAGCGGAAATGAGGAACAGAGGTGCTTTGAACAGAACACAGTGTCTTAACACTACGTACCTCCATGTGCTCTCTGCCTACTCTGCTAGGATGTAGAGTGAAGCTAAAAAAACACATTTTATCTGGAATTCGGGCAAGAAGTAGAGTATGGAGTGTCTTGACATTACATTTTTACACTATTTTCGATTTTGTATTTATAAAATACCTATTCATTATATTTACTACAGCGCTTATACATACATATGTATGAATGCAATTTAATTTTTCGAGAATCGTATCGAGTAAAAAAAAACGTAAAATGTAACATTACAGGTCAAAGGAATTTACATTTCAATATTTAAATAGGCTGTCGAAGATTACTGAGGAGGTTTCGTTTTGAATGTAATATGCAAAAATATGTACTATCGGTATATATGTAAGGTGTAAATTGGATTGTACGATTTTCGGAGGTGTTAAACTGAGGTAATGAGAGAGACGACAGCCGGTCTAATTTGTCGATCAAACATCCCGGATCGACGTGCTCCGACCCTGCTTGGTCATAATAACATGGATAATATTTTAGTTTTTATTAGAGATTGTGTACATTTTGTTTTGTTTTTTTAAACTTAATTGTAGAGTTCATTATAATAACAAATTTTCAATATTTTTTTTGTTAAAAATTCGACACTGTGTCCCATCACTCAATACAGAACTTCTCCTAAATTGAGTGAAAGGTCGGGAACGGAGCGTATTAATATTAGAATCCCTCTGCCTTCCCTGCTGTGTACAGCGTGAAGATGATAATTTTGTAAATTAAATCATACAGTACTGTATATTAAAAAAAATCAAGACAGTACATACATAAATTGAAATTAATGTGTTTTTATATAAATAAATAATAATTACAATGTATTTATTTATTTATTTCTTGATCAATTCTAAAGAACAATACTAAGCAGCTTAAATCCAGAGCTGTTGTATGAGTAATTTTTGAATACATAAAAATGTACTTTAAAACAGCAATGTAATGTAATGTAAAGTTATTTAAAACAGCAGCAGTGACTTAACATTAGGTCCCATTTGCCCACCCTCCTATATGCAGTATGCAGTGTGCCGCTGATAAAAAAACTGGACAAGGCTCGCTGACCGTGGGTTCCGGTAAATTGGAGGTCTTGAGCTTTTTCTGAAATTCAGACCAAGCTTTGCTAGAACCCTTTAATTTGATACCTCACTTGAACTAGCGGCTTTAATACCATATTTTGCCCCCTTTAAGACTATTATTTTATAGGATTTAACTAGTACGTACGTATAAATGCTATCTGCCAAATTTCATTATTCTATGTTATCTGGAAGAACCTTATTAATTTTGATTCCGTTTATAGTGTGGAAATAGTTTCCGTTTATAGTGTGTACGTTTTTTGCTATTTAAGAATATTATTTTTTGAGATTTAACCACAAATGAATAAGATCAAGATTTTTTCCTAAATAAGTACTGCCTGTAGATGCTAGCTGCCAAATTTTATAATTCTAGCTCAACCGGAAGTACCATATGATTTTTGATTCCTATGATAGTGTTGAAATACGCGTTTTTACTGTATAAACGGCGATATCTTTTTTCTAAGTAAATATAGAAATATGTTTCTTTCAGAAAATCATGGGACCGTAGATCTTAGTATATTGTTTAAATTTCAACTCGATATCTCCAAGCGTTACTGAGATAAAGGGTTTCAACAGATAGACAGGCAGGCAGACAGACGGACAGACAACAATATTTTTTTCCTTAAAAAGGTCCGGAACCCTAAACAATTATCTAAAACAAGCAACGCCAATTGGTACCTATACCAAGTGACGATAGTAAATATTAAATTGTAAAATTGAAAATCTAAAATACAATAGTTTTCCATTTTGTTTTTAATCTCATATCTCTATTTCACATATGCCCAAATAGTAAAGGCAGAAGGGAAAAAAATACACCAACTATAGATATATATCGATATGCATCTCAAATGATATTGACAAAATATTCACAGGCAGGCGTTCTATAGTAGACACGTTCAATTTATTTTGTTCGACCCCGGTACTGTATGAATGGCTTATTGTTTTTTAGTTTTTGTTTTACTGAATATGTTTTTTTTATTTATTATGTATGATACGATGGAATAGGTTGAACGTATGGTTCATTATTTTGTTATCTGTGTTTTTTTTTAATTTTTTTTTGTAAGTAACAGAGGAACAGAAAAAAATTGGAACACTTAATATTTGACAAAGATTTCATCTTCTTAACATCTAATAATTTCTTTCCTATTATCCAACTTTATAAAGATTTTTTTTAACTTCACAAAGTATCTTGCACGGTTGTATGGTAGACAGAGAGAACCTTCTCCAGGTTCTCTACTCACTAAGACACTTCCATTAAGACACTTCCGGTCCTCACGTTCCACCGAATAAAAAAAATATGTAATAATAATTATTCTTCTTAATTTTACTCTATAGTTTGTTAAAATCTTTTATTAATTTTTAAAACATACGAGTATTTTGAAGACAACAGTAGTGGTGATCGTTTTTAATTTGGTTTGGAAGAGAGAAGAATTCGCACAGCGGAGGAAAGAGTCAATGTACTTTAAAACTTATACTTGGGTCGCACGCTGCAGCCAGAATCCGTGGAACGCTAGATAGTTTTATTTCTCTCTCTATTTCATTTCTCTTGTATTTTAATTGTTTATATTTGCTATGTATTGGGTTATTTATATCCACAATACGTGGCAAATAATTCAAATAAAAAAATCATCTTGTAATGTCATGATATATTGCAAACTATTGCAAAATATATAATTTTACTAAAGGATCAATTATTTTGATAAAAAATTGAAATTTCAGCTTTGCTAAAATGACGTAGGTCTGGCGGCCCTGGGATCTCAGTCTATATCGCTATAATATTGATAACAAGCTTTAACATCCGGTTTCAGCCCTGTGGTCGTTTGTAACTAATTGATAGTTGTGTATAACACACGACACATTCTAAGTACCCGAGGTAGCTCTGACCACAGGTTCTTGAGGTTCGCTCATTCAACCAAATAAACTCTTCAGGTTATAATTTTTTTCTAATAAAATCCCTAAAATCAACGATAGCAACGACGACGTCAAGATGCTTTAAGCCATCGTTTTTTAGAAACAATGTAGCGGAAAAAAACGTAGTGGGTATATTTTTTAAAATAAAAAAAAACTTAAGTGTGGTATAACACTTTGCAAATGCGTAAAAATCCCTCAAATCATTTTTTAGAGAAAATAAATGTACGTATTTAATTTGTATAATAAATACACTTCATTTGTATTTGTATCTATATATTATTATTATTATATTCACTTATTATGAAAATAAAAGTAAATTCCATGTTATGCAACACAAAATTGAATATATCATACATTCAATTTTGTGACTTGGAAGCACGTGAGTTAGTTAACATTTGTTAGACAATACTATTCGTAGCAGCACGCGGGTAAACTAGTATTGGAATTCCTTTAAAGTCGATTTTTGTATTAATTTAGCCATATTATTCTTTTTGTTAAGAGAGAACCTAGTGTTAAGAGATTGACAAGTCGTCAAGACCGCTCGAATTCAAGGCGTTGCCGCGGAACTCAACGCCGCGCTGTATATTACAAAAGAGATTATATAAAAATGCATTTTTTAAGTGTATTTTTATTATTTTTAATATCAATATATACGTGTGGTGAATGCTCTAACGCTACTGACCAGTGCCCCAATGTGAAGACGTCGCTGGGAGCTATACGGAAACGGAGACACTTGACTTTTCCAGCTGGAAGTAACTTTATTGTAAGTACCATAGTTTTGCTATTTTATATATTTTATCTCTAAGAAAAAACAACAATAAAAAGTCAGAATGTTGCCATGTTGCGGCCGTTGTAATGTGGCGTTTTACTAAAAAAACGTGATGGTTAGTAAGGGGTTCGATTCCTACTTGGGCTTTATGCTCTGATGACAAAATAGTGCCCGGCGTTAAGTTCTGCGATTCAAAAACAATACCCTCAGAATTCAGCGAAAGGTTGTCGCTGTACTGTTAAATGTTTAAATGGACTATTTAACTTGTAAAAATGCATAATTCTAATATAAAATGTTAATATGAAAAATTTATATCATTATATCCACATATAAAAACGGATAAGAATCTACATCCATATGTATAATATTGTGTTTTAAGTTGTACAAACACGAACTGAGTCACGAATATTTCAATTTTCATAACAAATTTCACAATATAGCTTTTAAAAAAATCTAATAAAAGCGTATATTTTTATAACCTAGTTACGCTGATATTTGATGACAGGTCGCGATTCTGATCAAATATTGGAAATGAAATTGTTTCTCATATAAATGTTTGTAATAGTTTCAATTTTACATAGTAATAAATTAGCTTTGCATATCGAACGGCATTTTGTGATAAAATATATTTATTAATGTACTCTAGTACAAATTATTACTAGATTTTGCTATGAAATTAGTATTGAAAGCTCTTAGTAATTAAATAAAAATGTACGAGTACTAGTTTTTTATTTACATTCTAGTTAAATATTTCATTCAATATTTTTGTTTTACTAAATTAGGCCGATCAGTTATCTATTTATCGCTTGCAAATACTTAAAAATTACATATATAAAACGTTAAAAAAACTACTTTATACTGTTGTATGCTGTTGTTAATTATAAACTACTGTCATTATTTTTGATTATAATAAAGAAAATAATATAGAAATCTTCTGATATTTCCCATTCAGCCTCATATCGTTCATTGATTATTCTATCTTTTAGTAACATCTGTCTGACCGAAGAGAAAGAGAACTGGATCTCTTTTTTACATACATTCTATAACTGTGTACAGAAATCTCTTTTTTACTCTACTCAGCTCACACGCTTGATACACCACAAATGAAGAACTGAACTGAATAATCAAATAACAGAATAGAAATATGAATACATCGAATACAATATTTTTAATTTTAGAGTAAAAAGAGAAAACTTTCACTTCCGTTTAATCCCGCAGGTATTTACAAGCAATTACATTTTTCCAGATGACTCTTTCTCTTCTAAAAGCATTCATGACCCACGCACCATCTGGCTGGAATCTTTCTCTGGAAGTCGACGTTTTGTTCCCTTTGCCTGAAGCCAATTTTACGAATGCCCATTTCAGAAGAAAACTCCACCATCGACAGAAGAGGGAATATTGGGAGAGAATACAAAATGCGATTGATTTGTAAGTATCGAATAAAATTATATTTTTGTAATAAATAATAGTTGGAGGACAGTCATGGTGCAGTGGCACAAGTGTGTGACTGTAAACGCGACTGGTTGTGAGTTCGATCCCCACTCGAGAAAATGTAATACTTATTTAAATTGATATTTTCATTTCTTCGCTTTGATGAGAGGCATTGATTTATGCTAATTAACGAGTAGTGCCTACAGAATTCAGTGGAAAAGGAGGGAACAGAGTGTCTTAAAACCATAAGTTCACTCTGGCTACCCTTTTCTGTGGTGGATACAGCGTAAAGCTAACAAAAAATAATAAAAAATGATCAATATATGTATATCTTTATCTTTTTCAGCCACAACTTGAACGGCCGTGATTGTGTACTCAGAAGTATCTGTGAAGCTCGTAGTAGTTTGGCACCCCCTGGAAAATCTTTAGTGCACGATATACTCAGAGTTATTTTTACGTAAGAATTTTATTTATTTCTTCATAATTTCTCTACTGTTAAATTGACATTTTGGCACTGTATAGGAATGGCTAAGAGGTTAGTGCCAGTGGGCCAGGCAATCAGAAATATGTTAAATGTACATATCTACTTATATCTTTTTTTAGGTTCACGCTGTATCTTACATATAGCAGACCAGGCAGAAGGAAAACAACCTACCTAGTGTTGAGACACTCCTTCCTCATTACCGGAACGAGAATATGAAAATGTTAAATATTTAATAATTTTCCCCTAGGGGTAATCGAATCCAAAACTACTACCACTAGGCCATTATAGCCTTATACCTGCTTAATAATTATAAAAAACATATCAAAACGCATTAACTAATCACATAGAAAACTGAATCAACACACGTTATTATCACAAATATTTGATATAACAACATGTACTGTTAAAACAAAAACAGTTTAGGTTTGATTATCGTTTGTGTATTCGCGAGGCGATAGGGTGTTTTTGAGGTGAGCTTAGATATCATATCAGGAAGTTTTAAATATCACACGTCTATTAAGTACGGGATAATCGCGTACACCGACGTTAAACGCTCAGTGTTGATGGTACGATTGGAAATATACGGGAAAAAAATCGCATATAACCGTTAAGGCGTTGATATATATATACATATACGCATATATATATATATATATATATATATATATATATATATATATATATATA
>DWAN01000658.1:0-21911 GCA_018230445.1 Heliconius hewitsoni | reverse complement strand
ATATATTAACAAAAAATATTATTGTATGTTATTTTATGTTATTTTATTTTAATATTTTTGACTAAAAGTGGTAAATAAGTGCAACTAATAAATGTAACTTAAAATTGTCAATGTTGTTAATTTAAAAGTAAATAAAAATAATAAATTATTTATATTATTTGACATTTAAATTAGTTCAAAATAGAAATAATCAGTTTACTATTCTGGGTATACCACGCCAGCCAAGCGTATTTTTGTTTTAATTCTAACCTTGCACTCGTAGGGTTAAACACAAATAAGGTGATAATACGAAATATATGGTATTATCTAAAGCTGGTCTGCTGATAAAGCCGGTAGATCCATGCCTGTGGGAATCTCTTCCGGTAATGACGTCACGACGAAAAAAATTTCATCACCGATTTATTTATTTTTTAAATATTAATGTATTGACCCCGAAATTACTTATCTATTACATTTTATTTCTATTATAATTTTGTGTTATATAAATAATATTTTAAATATGTAATAAAGTACAATATCTTAAAAAATTGAATTTTTAATCGAGTTTTACGATGATGGAGTATTATGTTATTAATCTTTAGACATTGTCAAGCTGTGTTATTACAAATAATAATTTAAATATAGTTGAGGTCAACAGCATTTCGCTTTGAAGTTAACTTGGTTAAGTCTAGACAAGCGATAACAAAAGATTTTGCTAAAGATAGAACCGCTTGATTGAAACGTTTCATGTGGATATTATGTTATTATGAACAGATTTTATTTTAGCTTTATCGCCAGATCTGTAAATTGTTAATCTTCTCAAGTAGTTTTTGTCTTTGTTTTGGTTTAGTTCTTATTTGTTAAATGCGAAATGTGGTTTGACTTTGATCCCCACTCAGGAAAATGAATTAATTTAATTTTCCGTCGGTAAGCGGTGTGTGTCGTATTGCTTCACCACTCAATACACATTTTTTTTATATCCAAAATTAATACCGAGCTCAGGACTTAATACCGAGTTGACTTTAGCGAGATACTAAGTGAGTATTAAAAAATATTATTAGAGCATCTTAACATCTTTCTTTCTGCCGAATTTTTCGAGGCGTTCCTTGTTTGAAAATATGGAAATGTAAATTAAGTAAATATTTCTTTTTTTCGACTGGCGATCGAACCCACAACCAGTCGCGTTGATACACTTTGTGTCCCTACGCTACCACTGGCCTCTAAATAATAAGATCTTTTGTTATAATAAAATTCTACATTCCTCGCGCTCTAGTTAATTCCAAATAGAAAGTTTATAATTGCGTAAGCTCAGAAAATTGAACAATTAGACTCGGAACATTTATCTCTTACATTAGTAATTGAAATTCAACTGAAACTTCATTATCGCCGAAACTTAACTTCATATTTGCTGTTTTAATTTATTTAATTAACTATTGTTCGCGCAACTTCGCCCGCTTATTTGCACCCTTAAGGGTGAATTCTAAAAAAAAACACGAAACACGTGTTTAATAAAATATTTTTTACAGTCTAAATTTATTTTTTTATAAAAATCGGTGGCGATTTAAAGATATTTCAATATAAACTATCAACCCCTTATTTGAACCCTTAGAGGGTGAATACTAATAAACCATAAACACATATTCAATGAAATATTTTTAAGAGTCTGAATTTCAAATTTTATAAAAATCAGTGCCGATTTAAATTTATGTTTTCATTTCCTCGCCCTCGTGTCGAGACGTTCCGTCACTGAACACGCGATGCCTAAAATAGAGACGGATTGTCTTAACACAAGATTCCCTCTGCTACCCTGCTGAATACAGCGTGCTGTGTGGAATACAGCGTGAAGCTGATATATTTTTTTTATTTTAGTATTTTATTCGTAAAGCATTTTATATAGAGACTGGTAGTAGTTTATTCATAGCGGATGACACTTGTATACGAACCAGAGTCTATTTTAACTGCAAGTGCGATGCACTTTGAGAAAAAGCAAAAAGTGAATCATCAAGTTAAAAATACGCGAAAGCAAATATCACGGAAGGAGACTAAAATTAGAACGTTATTCTTGATACTCTATAGTGTGCTATTTATTTATGAACACTCGGAGGAGTGCCACAATGATTCCTTGTGAACTTTGGTGCAATTTGAGAGAAACGTATGAAAGCTAGTGATGAAATGAGATGGGTAAAATATCTTAATTTTTCATATATTTTTTTTAGTAAAAAAATAGTTAAATTTTAATCTGTTTAAGCATTAACCTATTTTCTTTTACAATTTAATTAGCTATCACAAAGTGAAAAGATATCAATTAGAAATACAACGTTATTTAGTCTTTTTTTTTGTTTTTTTCCTATTTGGAAACACCGAGAGTTTTAAATCAAAATATATCCATATATCGTGTAATCAAATCAGGTATATATTTAGAATATATTAATAGTCAGAGCCACCGCGCGCTGTCATTATTATTTAAAATATGACAAGACAACATCGTAAAGGGGTCTAGTCGGTTAAACATGGAAAAACTGTATTGGCTTCTAATGAATTGTATTTTACATGATTGTATTGCTTTTTATCTGAAAGAGCAAATGTTTTTTGTCTCTTACTCTTACAGTAAGGGAGTTATGGAGTAACCCTAACGTTAATGTTTATTTTCTCGGCATCTATTAAATATATATTTATGAAACTAAAACTGATCATAGGCTTATTATTATATTATATTTTCAGATTTTTTTTAATATTATAAAATTGTAAAAAGAAAGTAAAATTTTTAAGGGTCCTCTTTATTCTATTCCTATAAAAGGGATAGTTTATATTTTTATTCTATACTTGAAGCATAAGAAACTATTGAATAATAAACAGGATTTTAGGACAAAATTAGTGCATAACCCGCAATATTATTTACAATAAAAAGTTAGGCAATTAAAAATTTTACTTAACTCAATTTACATTTCAATCATCAACAATTTTAATAACTTTTCCAATTAACGACTGTAACATTTGAAATATACGTAAAATTTTAGCAAAAATAAAATCCGAAATAAATGTAATATAAGCCTTTAATTAAAACGTTGTCGACTTCGTACTCGCAAAACATAAGCTCGTATGCAGCGTTCATCATAATTAAGCAGGACCTCGATTCTGTGGTTTCACTAGAGACCATTTTTATTCTAAAAACGTCTAAAAACGTTATAAAATGTAAGCAACTCTAAGGTCTAATTACTAACTAGAGCGCACTTTACAACATAAGAGTACAAAGTATCATTTATTACTCGCTATACTTGTGTATCTTTGTATTTATTGTGTACAAAAAAAGAGATAAAATTGTTATTTTATTAGCGTGATGCTGTATCCCGCACACATCGAGGTAGACAGAGAGAACCTGGTGTTAAGACACTCCGTTCCCCATTTTAGGCTGAATTCTGGAAGCCTTGCGTGTTGAGTGGTGCAACTAAAAACCTTATGATCTACAATTTATCTAGCTATCGCTAGCTAGGACGACTACATAGGATTTATAAAGTAAACGCAAATAAATGAAAGAATCTTTGGATAATGAATGACAGTTTTCTTAAACAAGCTATGAGGCGAAGTGTAATATATTAATAAAAGCTGCTTCAAGCTTTTTGTCGTATTGCTGAGTAAGCAAGAACTACCTATTGCCCAACCACTCCATTCTTCGCTTCCGGCCAGAATTGAATACATTGTGTTGTTTTTAGTCAACCTCCGTCCTACTGAGTCATAATGGCATGAATATAAAAATATAATTGTATTTAAATGGAAAATTGGAAAACTATTCATTGACACCCACTCATGTTCATTAATGAATATGTAAACGACATAATATAACATATTATTACTTTTATGGGCTACACTATCATATTTGAGTAAATGTGACTTTTAATTAAAATTTATAACTTCATGAGTAAATTTTTCGTCATTTATTTCAATATATTTCTGATTCTATCCTATTTTAAAGTCAATTTAAAAAAGGGTTTCTAAGCTGTAAAATTATTTAAATACTAGATAAAAACCAGGCTTCGCTCGGGTTAATGTAAATGTGGTTCTCAAGGAATATTAAACAAGGTATAGATTAATATAGCGTCAGTGTTGAATAATTATAGTACATTAACTACCTACATACCACTGACACGTACGGCACCCGGATGCACATGGTGCATAAGCAACGTGGACCTACACAAAGATTTTGAATTAGAATCGTTAAATCTATTCTGCAAACGCCTAATCAAGCGGTACTACGAGCGTGAAGATTTCCACTCCAACAAACTCATTGTCAAAGCGTGTAACTACGTTCTTCACCCACACCCGCTTCTTCAACGACCTCACAGTGTCCTTCTAGATCCCGACGATCCAGTTACTGCTGCAAACGCCCAGTAAGTAGACAGGACCCATTCGACAGACCCAGTCACAGACGACAGGACTGGCCTCGCCGCCTCATGGCACGTCGGCGCCTCGGTGTGACGGGGCCCCACGGTCGAAATCTCCCATGATAGCCAACCCTTCACGAGCGTCCATCAAAGTTCGTTCTTTATCTTCAGCGGCAAGCTGCTTTCGCCTATCTCCGCCCGGTGACTCCAAAAAGAAGTTTTGCAGGTATTCTTATAAGTCTCTTAATAAATATTTTTCTGTTTCGCAATCATCACGATCTTATTATCATCAATCTACAATTTAATTTAAGTACACTTATTTACACAATATATTAGCTGTTATTTAATTGTGAATTTTGTCTTTTTTTATTTACAAGGAAGATTATGAAAGAGAGAACTCAGTGTCAAGACACTTCATTCTCCATTCTTGCAGTAGAAAGATGTATCGCGGACGTGTTGAGTTCTACTACTCAACTGTAGCAAAACTCAAGGTTTCGTTGTTTTTTTTTTATTAAATTGGGTAAATCAAAAATAAAAACTATGCGAGTTAGACTCTCCGCCCGAGGGCTCCGCGTCAATTTCAGGATTGTAGGCCAACTAGTAGTACAAATTTATAAATTGTTATAAATTGCGTTGAATTAGAAGTTTGCATTTTTCTGTGTTTAAGGGACCATAGACTAAATGTTTCCTAATTCTTTTAGCTTGATACCTCCACGCGATCGTGAGATACATAGTCTTAACAGACAGATTGACGAACAACAAAGTGATCCTAGAGTCCTAAAAATGATTATTTTTAATAATCATTTCATGGGATTGGAATCGAACCCACAATTATCGTGAGTACAGTCAAAAACTGTCCATTACGGTACGGCGGCGACGAAACTTACAGAAACTACTCTATAAATATTTATATTGGTTAAAGTAGAATTAGAACCTGAACTAACAGTTATGTTATATTTCAATTATGACAACACTATAGTATCTACTTGTAAAATGCTAATCTGACATAAAAAGTCTCAAACTAATACGAAATTAATATTACATATTCTAAAGGCAATTTGTCCATTATGAATTTTATAACATAATTATGTAAATTCCCCGAATCATGTAAATTAGAAATCTCGCGCATTCAACTCAACATCAGACATTCATATTACACCTGGGGCTTCAATCAAGTGTCACAGTCGTATGATTTAATAACTTATGAATGCTATAGCAATATATAAGATTAAATGTAAACTTTAATATGTAATTGATATTAAGTTTATAGAAACTACTATTTATTATTTCCGTTTTGCAAATGTTTTTATTGATGAATTTATTTTTCATCGTTTACGACTTAAAAGACAACTAAGTGGAATGATTTTGGCAATTCAATTATCGTCGTCGCCATCGTCGTTTCAGCCCAATGATGTCCATCCCGTTTTTGGATAATCGATCCCACGTTTCCCACATCCAGTGCCTTCCAGCAATATGGACCAGGTCATTGGCCACTTATTTGGTGCCTGCCTACTGAGTATTCACCATGCGAGAAGCTTTTCCGCCTATCCACCATAGACAATTCAATAGTGTCAGATGGATGTTATGGAGTGTGCTAGGCTGTTAGTTCAAAATATGTAATTACATGTCAATTTTATTCAATTCAAATATACAGTAAAAAATATCCTTAGTGCGAGACTGACTTGCCCACAGAGGGTTCTGTACCAATTTCCTAAAAAAATAACTTTTTCGATTTTGTCATTTATTCGTATTGCAAAGTCTCACTTTAAGTCAAATTTCATAACTGTAGGTTCACGGGGTACCCTATAGGTTTTGATAACTCTGTGAATTTCATACAATATGCAGCAAACACGTATCTTTTGATTGCGTTGACTTAGACGTTTGATATTTGATGTGCTTCAAGGAACCGTAGCCTTGTATATTTGATATTTAATTCAGCTTGATACCACGACACACACGCTGCACGCCATCTCGAGATAAATTGTCTTGACAGATTGACAGACGGACAACAAAGTGATCCTATAACGATTCTGTTTATACCTTTTTAAGCATGTAACAATAAAAATAGTATGTACAAGCTTAATTCAGAGTCATTGTAAACATTTATACAAATATTTTAATTTCTTAATTATTCTGAAACTAAATGAAAACCGGTTCGCTCGGGTGAATGTGAATGATTCTCAAGAAATACTAGGCAAGGTAGGTATAGTGTTATTTTTCATTTTCTCGATTAATACACATTTTAAATGAAAGTATTTTAACCGAATTAATCGTATATTTAGTATTACACATTTTTGGAAACCCGACGTTTCGAACACTTTGCAGTAGTCCGTGGTCACAGATCTACCCGTGACACGATGAATCTGAGTAAATAATTTTATTTAAATGGCATAGTGAAAATGCCACAATAAGCAATTATTGTGTGTTTTTTTTGTCGTCTTCACGTTATATCCCGTAGTAGGTAGGGGGAAACCTACTGTAAAGACACTCCGTTCTGGGGAACGCCGGTCTCCGCCAAATTCTACTATTTTCAAAAAATATAAATTTGTTTAGTTGATACAATGAGTGAGTACTCACGAAAAGTTGACAAAGGTTAGTTATGAAATAATCATGAATATTCTGTATTATACATAATAGGCATATAGGACTTTTTAGAGATATTGATAATTTGGATTTTACATAATTAAATCTTCGAATACGAGAGAAGGCACCATAGAACTGGCCATGGGTAAGTAAAATAAACCCATTTTGTCGAAAGTTTGTCTCGTTTTATTATCATAGCGAATGTCGACCAATTTAAAAAAGCAGTAGACTGCTAGATTGCTGGTGACGAATTCGAGGAATAAAAACTCAGTTTCTCTCATGGCTATAACATGTAAATTGAGCACGATACGTGATGCTAACTCTCTTATAATTATATTCAACAGTCGGATAACTACGGGATAGTTTAAATATCATTATGATGGTCTTTAACGATTAGAATTTAACGAAATACTCGACAATCCGAATTTCGCGAATATATATTGTTGACCCGAAATCTTGACTTTTTTATGTTTTATTATTTAAATAAGATTTCGACCGAGTCTAACGTAGTATGTTAAATACTTTACAAAATTATTAATATAGAAAAACAAAATTTTGCATATGTTTCTCTCATTTCAAGGAATTAGTGACGTTGTAGTTAAGATTTTACGCTTAATGCTAATATTAAAATCCGCACGACGCGCGTTGTTTACATTAATATTTCTAAAGTATATACTTAGTTGCTAACGAAGCTGTTGAATATTTTTATCCTCGTCTTTTAAACTGTTATATAATGAAGTGGTCTACATTGTCTGATAGTTTTAAGTAGTACGAAATCCGCCGCATAATAAAAACTTATAGAGTACTTACTTCCCGTAGACCTTCCTTATGAAAGTAATGGAATAAATAGGAAATTTTAAAATGTATAAATTGTTTATATATAAAATTATTGCAATCTTATATTAATGTAGTTCATTCCATACAAAACATGTACAAACGTCCGCAAACTTAACTTTGTCAACTTTTATAAATTAAACTTGCCTTCGATTTACAATCCTGAAATTCTCTCACTTAATCGGTTTCCTTATACTATAATATTACATTATACAAACAGCTTTAAGGCAGAGGGAACCTGTTTAATAGAGAACGGGGTGTCTTAACACTCCGTTCTCAACTTTCCGCCTAAATCTGGAGTGGGGAACGGGGCTATATACAAAATTTAACAAAAAAAGTATTATAATGCTTTTCATACTATTTATGTTTGTTAGTATTTTCTAAATGATCAATCAATCAAGTAATATACAGTAACTTAAGGCAAATATTGTAGACTTAGTTGTTTGCCTTCCATTTTTCTTCAAAAATAAACAGAAATCTGAACAATCTTGTCAATTTTCCACAGCTGCGAACATTTCCATTAGCACTGATGAACTGGAGCCAATTAGAGAGAGAGCCTTGATTGGTTTTACAAAAGAATGAATAATAATATTTGTTTGTAATATAATTATTATTGTGAAGGCCGCGTGGCACAGTGGTACAAGCCTGTGATTGTAAACGCGATAGTTGTTGTTTCTATTTCCATTTCCTCGCTCTGGTAAGATATAGGTAAAGTGCAGCGTTGAGTTCCGCCACTCAACTTATAAAGTGATTCTATAAGAGTTTAGTCCGTTTTTACCTTTATAGGGTAGGGAACCCTAAAAAACAATTACAATAACAATAAAAAATAGGTATTTCCACACCAAAAATTATTTACTCGATACGTATATGTACAGCACAACATACAAATGTGACGCGAGACTCGTTTAATTTACTTAGTAGAAACACATGGCAGTAATTTAATTAAAACTTACAGCTATACTGTATTATAACGATTAGTCTCACGTTCATATAAATAAAATTAATTGAATATTGAAGAGTTTATTCTTAAAACAAAAATTAGTTTTTCAAATCACATTATAGGTTCTGTAAGAAAAATCTAGTATTTCATTTATGAATCGTATTCCTCCTTATATAATTTATCGAACCAAAATAGAAAATTTTATTAGATTGATTTAGCGTAAATTTCTTTCTGGAGTTCCGTACCTCAAAAGGAAAAAAATGGAACCCTTACAAGATCACTTCGTTCTTCATTTGTTCGTCTCAAGTAACATCAAATATTTAGGTCTTCGGTCCCTTAAAGTACAGAAAATGTTAAGTTTCCAAGTTTCCAATTATGCATAAATGCTTATAACGAAGCATTTATGCACAATTTTTGCTGCAATTTATTTAAAATTCACGGCGTTATCAAAACAAATATGGCATTTCTCGTTATCGGCGTTATCAAAACAAATATAGAATAAATCTATTTTATTCTATATTTGCTACTTAAAACGACAATTTGGAATTTAAAACATTTTACTGAAGAGTAAAGGCTAGGCCTGTCGTGGCGCAGTGGTACAAAGTGTGACTGTAAAACCGAATAGTTGTGGGTTTGATCCTCACTCGAGGAGATGAAATGTTTACTTAAATTTATATTTCCATTTCTTCGCTCTAGTGTCGAGGCAAAGCGCGGCGTTGAGTTCTGCCACTCAATGCCTCCAAAATTCGACAGAAAGTGGGGAACGGAGTGTCTTTCACTACGTTCCCTTTGCCTACCCTGCTGTGTGCGGGATACAGCGTGATGCTAATTTATTTTTTACTAAAGAGTCGTCAGCTGGTATATAATTTAATTATATATTCGTTATAATGATAAAAAGAAAAATAAAATATATAATATTATCAATACAAACAAAACTTCATAACAAAGCAAGTCCAAGGAGGATAATGCTAATGAATGCAGGAAATGGCTTGTTTGAATTAATTTTTTACTAAACGCTTCAGGCAGTACTGTATTGAGGTGAACAATAATTATTGCTACCTTTTAAAGCTTATTTCGACTCGGAGTAAAGAAATATAATCAGATAATGTTATTTTTAAGAAAATGCGGGGTTGGAAATTCTAAGATTATAAAATTGTATTAATTATAATTAACATGATCTTATGTTACGTTCATTACACTTTCTAAGCTATTTGACAAAGTTTTTAAAATGATAGTGAAACAATGTAAGCATGCGTGATACATCTTTATTTTATAGAGGTAATTGAGGTCTGACCCGTTCTTATGACGCCATAAGCGCTGTATCAACCGTATATAACAGGCAATTTACTCTTAGGTCACTTTTTTCGGCTTTGCTTATTTTTTTTGTTCGTCTGCAAGTTATCCAAATATAGATAGAAAAAAAAAAGAAGTTAACATAGCGTAGTTTATTTGCTTAACACGAAATTGTATGTCAAATCAAGGCGTGATGCAAGGTGTCATTCAAAGAGTACACAGATTTAGTGATCTCTATAACTAAACTTTATATCCTGCAGCGAGGGTCACGTTGATCTGGGTCAGAAATTCCTATATTTTTTTCATATACCGTTCACAAAAACACAAAAAGTACAGAAAACTTATTAGTTAACGGCTTATTTTTTTCTGCAATTACGCGGAGGGAAAAAGTCTTACCCATGCAAGTTTTTCAGGAGTAAAGCCTACTTGGGCATACCAGTCTTTCATATCTCTCTTGCATTTTTTTCTATATTTAAACTTACATTGAAATCTGTCTGTCTGTCTGTGTTAATGTCTTAAGACAATCATTTCAATTATGTGTATAATGCACAAAATATACTTAATTTAGTAACAAATAATTATACTTATATTTAATTTAGTAACAAATAATTATGTTTAATTTAGTAACAAATAATTATATATTTTTGAAATAGTCACAGCAAGCAAGAAGAAACTAACTTGACTTTTGTATATTTTGGTGGCATACGTTTTGATTTTGATTTATCGTTCTTCTAGGGTTTTTTTTTTTGATTTATTTATGTTAAAGGACAATTTCAATCGGCAATAAGTACCAAAGCTAAAAATATTGATACGTCGGAAATAAAAATAGCTATTGTGAGTCAACTGTAGGAGATAGGGATTTGCTATCGCGGACAATTTTGCAGTAATATTGTAGATCTAAAATACTCTAGTACATTACATTAATAAACCTCCGCTGGTTTTACCTTTTCATCAATAATTGTTATATTTGATTTATTTCAGTCAATTTATGTATAATTATATTATTTATACACCTTAACCTTCGTCAGCAATCACTCAATCTATAGGTTAAAACTGCATGAAAATCCGTTAAGTATTTTTTATGCTTCTCGTGAACAAACAGACAGACGCGGTGGAGGATTTTATTTTATAATATTTATAGCTTATATAATCATAGTCTTTGAATTTTTAAGAAACAAAGAACATGATGACCTAATATAGAGACGTTTATAATATAATATGTACCTTATAATCCAAATACGCAATTTTTTTATTATTTTCCGTACGTTCGTACATATTTTCTTTTCGAGTGAATTTTAGATTAGGTAACAACAACAATATAACATATGCATCTGCAAATTGTAATAATTTTTTCAACTTAAGCGCTGCGGCAACTGAATTCTGTAATAAACTTATATGAAATAATTATTATGTTTTGTTTATATAAAGAGTGGCGATATTATGAAAAGATCGTAAATCAGCCTTTTAATTTAATCATATAGAATAGATAGATATAATAAAGACCAATTTGATTATAGTAGTTGTTTGTAGGTCTGAGAATTTTTAGAAATTCACATTTGCTCATCAACATAGTCTCATTCGAGAGTGATATATTCATTCCAACACTCCGCTAACTTTAAGAAAATCGGTCAAAGCACAGCATCGTCGGCGCGTTGTTGTTTCTGTCCATTGTTTACAAACGCGGCACCCACTTCTAAACTTGCCTAATTTTTCATGTAAAATTGTAAAGATACTTTCTTCTGAAATTTTTATGATACCAGATATCTTATACAATATTTTTTAACGGTCTTTTAGAACTATTTTGTGGACTTTTTTTATTTTTTCTAGAACAAATGCCTATTTTGGGCGCCAGAGAGCGTTAAGAATCTCAGGTTGTGTGACCCCGTTTTAACTCAGCATTACAAATAACGGTCGATATTGCTCGTGCGGACTCTCCATAATGCTTATTAATTCACGTTTTGGCTTCAAGGTCACCTAAAAATTATATGAATTTGTCACTAGTGCTGCCATATGTATAAAATAATAGAAGCTTGATACAATAAACTGTTAAATTAAAAGAAACTATAAAAATGCTAGAATATTTTACATAATAAATTCTTATTCAATTCACATTTTTTCCGTATAGTTTCTTTTCAGCGTTCAATAGACATTATTGGTAATAATTGAAATGTAAAATGTTATGTAAATCGAGGGACGTTCAATGGAAATGTTTCAAAGAATGATTCTATCACCATTACCATAGGATTTTATCTGCGAACGTACTTTTTAAATGCAAAATAATAGTTTTAAATGTATTTTTGCCACATTGGTGTAATAATTTGAATATAATTATAATTATAATTTCGTTTTCATTAATAAAATAAAAAAAAAATGTAGCTGAATTGAGGCTAGTCGTGGCGCGGGGACACAAATCGCGACATGTTTAATATCTTCCTTTCTTCGTTCTGGTGTGGAGGCCAACCGTGGCGTTGAGTACCGCCGTTCAACATGGGGAACGGAGGTTTCTCTCTGCCCTGCGCGGGATACAAAAAAATATGGTTGCCTTTGGTGTGAATAAAAATATGTTTAATTGAAACAATTTTCTATTTGTCGTTATCGTAGCGAATGATACAGATTACGGTGTCCTACTGTTAATGATGGTTGTGGTTTCGATCTTCACATGTGACATCTTTTTTTATTTTTGCCACACAAAATTTGGCATTTATTTTTGTAAATAAAATATATTACATATATTTTTTTGAATTCAAGCAAAAATTGGAGATCGGAGTTCCAAATGGATCGGAGTCAATGCCAAACTAGGCTATGATAGTGGGTAAATTATTCCCTTTTATAACTTTGTATTCTTATATAGCCAAAGATCCCATGGACCCCAAACCTACGTCATTTTAGAATTTAAAATTTGAAATTTTGAGGATTATTAGTCTAATTTTTAATAAAGACGCTACGCATGGTTACTAACTTAAAAGTGAGGAACTTTCAGAGGTAGCTTCAACTAAAGGTACATTTTTGTCTGGGAGGATGATTAAGCCATCGGATTGGTCTGGGTGCTTAATAAAGGGTCTTGAAATAGTCCGTAAATAATATATGTAAAGTTGAGACATGCTAGTATTACGTATTTTGCTCCAATTTTAAACAACTTTTAGGAAGTCTGGTGGGAGTTAAGGCTCACGTAAAGGGTTCGAGAAAAATAAATATAAATTTTTTACATTATTATTAAAACCCATTTAATTAATCATTCAGGTAAGTTAATAAGTACACATATCTATTTATAAGACTATTAATCCTCAAAGTTTCAGCTTTGTTAAAATTACGTAGGTCTGGAGGCACTGGGATCTGAGTCTAATAGGTATAACAGTTATATAAAGAAAAACTAAGAACAGGGAGTCCTGACACTAACACTAAATTATCAATTTTTTCTAGGAAATTATTAATCTTACCAATAACGCTACTTATAGTGCTAAAAACAATTAAAATCCTAGTATTTTGCACACGGATCACTCGCACTCACCTCGAGTATTTTAAACACTTTCAGCTTCCAGCAAAGTTTAAAATACCACAACAGCTTATTCACATAACATCTGCCAAAACATTATACAATTCTTTTCAAGACTTATACATACTTTTACAAAACATTTTATAATAAACTGATTTGAATTTGAATGTATTTGCTTACTATTTAGATTTTTATAGTAAAGATACAAATATGTGCAGCAATTGGCATGGCAGGCAGAGAGAAAATAGTGTGAAGACATTCCGTTCTCCACTCTCCGAGACATTGCGTGTTAAGTAGTGGAACTCAACAAGTACAGAAAATGTCAATGGATCATATGTTAAATACATCTATAGACCAAAATATATAAGTAGAACTGCTTAATATTAAGTCCTTTAATCCAGCAAAATATAACAATTATGTACACATCTTGCAAGACATCGAATGAATTCTAAAAATACTTTCTCTAAATACTGAGACTTCGCTACTTATAAACAAATGAACGGAAACAATTAAACACTCTAAACATTAGCATGTTAGAATAAACAAACATTGAAAAATCTACGTTATATTAACGTAATATTTTACTACTAAAATCGTGATCGTAGTTACGAAAATATACTTTCCCCTGAAAACAAATCAAACTCATAAAATATGGTTCTTCTTTCTTAATTATGAATACATCGATAATTGCATTGGAATATATCTAAATCAACATTGTATATTCAATGAAAATTTTTAATACAAAATACCATCGTTGAGAGAAATCGTGGCACAGGGGCATAATATGTGACTGTAAACGCAACTGGTTGCGGGTTCGAACCCCACTCGAGGAAATATAATGTTTATTTAAATTTATATTTCATCTTCGCTCTGGTCGAGGCGTTGAGTGCCGCTTGTTGACTCAACACGCAATCTAAAAGTCTCAACACTAGGTTCCCTTTGCGTAACCTGTAGTTAGCGGGGTACAGCGTGAAACTAAGTGAAAGAAACTAAGTTTACCTCGGTACCAGTGCGAGGAAATGAAAATATTGATAAATAATAGTTCATTTCCCCGAGTGAGGATCGAACTCAAAACCATGGCATCAAAGTCACGCTCTTGCGCCCCTGGGCCACGACAGCCACATACAAATTACACAATCTTTATTAACACTTACATTGCATGCTATATCCTATAAAGACAAAGTTTATTGTGGCAACCAATTAAATAAGACTTTAATTATATCTAGCCCTGTTAAACTCGTTAAATAAATAAACGATCTTCAAAGGATTATTGGTATCGTTAATCTTACCGTAAAAGTAGGTACCTACTAAAATTTCTCAAATTGACAATGGTTGGTACTACGATCTGCGCAATATAATACATTTTAATCAATATAATAATTAATTTAATATAATATAATAAATAAATTTTTATGTTCATATAGTTTTAGAAACGCATGTATTGTATAAGTAATAACAAAATATCACAAATAATACCTTATGAAAATAAATATTTAGAAGGCCGTCGTTGTCACTGGCACAAAATCTGACTGATTTTTAACGATTCGATTCCCACTCGGAGGAATGAATTATTTATATTTCTTAGCTCTGGTAACAAGACAAAGCGCGGTGTTGAGTTGCCCTACTTGTCATACAATATCTTGAAAATTTGACGGAAAGTGAAGATTGGAGTGACTTTACACTACATAATATTGGAGATACCTATAGTGAGAATCAATAAAAGTTTGAGCTATATAATTTGAATAATCTTATAAATTGGATGAATTGGAAATTATAAATTTATAGGTCACATATTAATAAAACTTGATTTGAAAGTGAAAAATATTTTAAAATATGCACGCATTTTCAATTGAAATATTTTTGTATGGAATCAGCGCGCTTTATATCATATTCCTATTGAAATATATTCAATGAAGTTAGTATTAATTGAATTAAACACATATGTATATCGAACATTAAAATATAAAAAAACATTTTTTTAAAATAACCATAATCAATCTTAATCTATCCGTTATATAAGTTAAGCTTAGAATTGGACGAAAAGAAGTCTCCATTTTCCGCCGGTGTTTTGGTGTGATTTGCTTTTAATGCTCCACGGACTTATATCGTCTGTATTTAATAATAAAATTTTTGTTACTGATTTTGTTTATAACACTAAAAAAATGTTGATGCAAAGTGTTGTGGGAGGGCTGGATGAGCCTTTCTATGTTTTTCGCCTGGTGGTCCTGGTAGACAGGACGAGACGTGACGTGCTGAAATTATTCAACGTCACTCTTTATATTATTAAGATCAGAAAATGTTTGATTAATCTTTAAATGGCGTGGAGTTTCGCCACTCAACACGCAATGCCTTCAGGATTCGGCGTAAAGTGGCGAACGGAAATGTCTTAATGGGAACGCAGTATCTTAACAATTGGATCCCAGATTCCCTCTGCATACTCTGCTTATGCGGGATACAGCCTTAAACTGAAAAATAGATATTCTCGAGAAATAGAAAGGAATTTATTCGAAAAATTTTTCACGTAACCTTTTAACGCCGCCAAAATGATTTTACGATCTTCACGATTATCCCCCATAGTAATGTTGATTCGTTTTCACTCACTTTCATTAGATTTTAAAATATAACTTGTCAAGTGGCGGAAGTCAACGCCGCCCTATATTCATTTATATCATCATATTTATAATCCGATGCTTCAGCGCAAAGACAGCGTTATATAAATCCATAGAAATAAAATTATGAATTTCTGCAATATTATATGAAGTGAAAGTTTTAAGTATACATTTATTAATTTTATACAAAGCACTATGTATATTGTTGTTGTTCTTTGAGATAATAGATATATCCACATACATATTTTTATCCCAAAAGTTACATTTATATAAATTTAAATCCCATAATTTCAAAAAGAAGTCTTTTAGTCGTTGGCATTGTCTTAAAAATATATAATTATACAACAAAAAATAAATATTTTCTTAAGACGATTCATTGATAAATTACAACATTATCATGGAATTATGCATTTTTAGTAGAAAATATATTTCAGATATAGTTATTTATTCTTGGATGTACATTCCCAATGTATTTCACAACTTCGTTGGCGTAAAAAATAAAATAAAAAGTATTTATATTTTTCTTTTTTGTAGAAATATTGAGCAACTCCCACTCAGTGCTTTTCTTACACTTTAAACAAATTACATACTAAATTTTAGCCTTTCATTATTTAGCCAGTAATTTCAACATTATCTGTCTGTAAGAAGATTTGTACAATTTTTAACAAATTATAATTTCCTTTGGGTAAAACTGAGCATCAAGGGTTTAAGAGGTTTTTTATAAAAGATGAAACGATAGTTCTACTTTATGAAGAAAACAAAATAATTGCTTTAGAAAATCGTGGGCTTTATTAATTATTTTTGACCTTTTAAGAAAATTAATTTAAATGTATTTTTCTAGTAAACTATTAAATAATGCTGTCGTCGCCAGTTCGATATTATGTTATTTAGTAAGACAAAGTTATGTTAGTTATTGAATTTTGTTACTATTATATTAGAATTTTACGTGAGAAAAAAAAGACTGTAAAATAAATTGTAAATAAAAATTTGTCAGTTTCCTACTATCTGACGATTGAATCGTTTATGTCGATTGAAAAAATATCGGATACAGGGATCCGAACGGAAATTACTGTTACCTGAGTTCCTCAGGATGTAGACTATAAATATAACCGTAATCTAGAGATATATAAGGACTTTTAACTATATTATACTCTTCTATAATACGCTTTAACAGATAAATGCGCGATGTGTCTAGGCCAGTCGTGGCGCAGAGGCACAATATGCGACTGCAAATTCGAATGGTTGTGGGTTTGAGAAATATTTATTTCAATTTATATTTTAATTTCTTCTATCTAGTGTCGAGGCATTGAATTGCGCCACTCAACACGCAATGCCACCAGATTTCGGCGGAAAGTGGTGAATGGAGTGTCTTAACACTAGGTTCCCACTATCTATCCTGCTGTGTGCTATATTTGTGTTTTGCAGAGATTAAAAGGGTTAATCGATTTATTAATTCTCACATCAATAGATTAATTTGAATCTTGGAATTGTCATTAAATTTACCTGTTAATAATCCGAATAGCAGAAGCAACCAGACGCCATATTATCAAAATGGAAAAAATAAAACTGACGGTGTCGAGTATAATATAGGTATATGTTAATAATATTTTAGATCCGTTTCATTACTTTTTATTTAAATTTTTGTCAAAAAATTATAAACCGAGGCCTATTATTTCTCTAATTAATTGTTTATATTTATGTTTTAATGATGTAATATTTCAGTATTAGTTCTGAAAAAATCTTATTTCTTCTTCGGGCTTGTGTTTTTACTTCAGTCGTTTATGCAGCTGAGTTCTTTTTTATTTATTTTTTTTATCACATTCACAGTTTCAGTCAAATTCTAGAGAAATTGCATGTTGATTTGCGGAATCCAACGCCTCTCTGCCTCGTTGGCAAAGCAAGAAAATGTGAATAACATTTTTTTTATATCCTGAGTAAAAATCGAACCCACTACACAACCATCGCGTTAACAGTTTATGTTTACTATATTTCATTATTGACATATTATTGCTAGTATAGTTTTATAAAAGCCCGAAGGGAACGATCTAGTAGATAGTGTGCGTATTTAAATATAACATCGTGTAACTATTATAAATATACAACTTATTATAAATAAATTATAACTCATTTCATTTACGTCATATATGTAACTCTTATGTAAATAAAATAAAAATCAAGTTAGGCAGGGGTACAGGGTGTGATAGTAACGCGATGGTCGTGGGTTCGATATCCTCTAGGGGGAATGAATTACTATTGAATATTTTCATTTCTTCTCTCCAGCAACAAGACAATATCCTGGTATTGAATTCCGCCACTCCACACACAATGCCTCGAAAAAATCGGCGGGAAGTGCGGAATGGAGTATCTTAAGACTAGGTTCCCTATGTCTATCCCGCTGTATGCGGGATACAGCATGAAGCTGATGTTTTATGAATATTTAGTAAAAAAATCTCATATTGGAGGATGGATATCATAAATTACACATACAAATGAAGTTGGAACAAATTTTGGCTTTGAAAACAATAATAAGACCAATGAATTCATATTAAATTTATTATACCACTCCACTCAACTGTGGAATGGCCTACCTGCGGCAGTGTTTCCAGGTCACCTTAAAGGCCTGCAACGCACCTGTAGCTCCTCTGGTGTTGCACAGGGTCGTGGGCGGCGGTAATCACTTACCACTAGGTGATCTGTACGCCCTTTTGCCTTGTATTTTTCCATAAAAAAAGAAAACAAAATAGAACATTGCGTTACAGTACGTAAATACTTGTATCACGTATTCACTTGGCTATCGCGGAATCTAAAATACATATAACATTTAACATCTTCTCTCTTATCTAAACATAAAAATAATCTCTCAATTCCAACCAGTACTTCCTGAGACTAGTTCAAAGAGAGAAACGTTTCGCCTTTATAATATTAGCATAGATTACTTGTGTCTTTAGGGACTAACCTTCAGATCGCACTTGAGTATGTTATACATTGCTGAAATTGTACGTAAATATCGCGTACTTACTTGACTATTCTGGAGTATAAAATACATATTTCATTTATCTTCTCTTATATCTGATTCTTCTTCTTCTCCCACATCAGACTCTGCACACATGTCACAAAGACAAAACACGAAAATATTTTTTTTAAAACACCTTAATAATTTCTCAATTCCAACTATTACCTCTTGAGATTAGTACAAATTACTTGCGGCCTTTGGGAATAAGTTTCAGATTGCAATTACGTAATAATAAGTAACGTATGGCTTAGTGGTCAGAGCGCTTGGACGGTTTCCAAGAGGCGCAGCATCAAATCTCGGTACATTCTAATTTTTATATGTTTCCTATCAGTATTTTTCTTTCCTGAGTGTGGAAAGACACTTTAAAAATGTCGAAAATAATAAGTTCGCCGTACATTGCTTGAATAGTACGTAAATATTTGTATCACGTACCTACTTGACTATCGTGGAGTATAACACGCACAGTTCATTTAACACGTTCTCGCATATCAGACTCTGCACACATGGTAGAATAAGTCTTAAGGCTGAACGCTTCCATCGTATTATATACAATAGTAAAATATCGATATTTGTGATAAATTTTGTATTGAAATATTCGTTAAATTGTTGCTATATTCAAATATTTAATATAGAGATCGATGTGGGGCAATTGGTCTGGCTGCAAACGCATGGTTTTGGTTTCCATCATCACAAATTGAATGATTTTCATTTCGCTGCTCTGATAGATAAGGTGCGGCTTCGAAATCCGCGATTTAACACGGAGTGTCTTGTATTTAGATAGGAGTCGGGGGACGGAGAGTCTTAATAATTTTCCTAGCCTGACCAAAAAAGAAAAACGATAGGCAGGCAGGCTAGTCGTGGCGCAAAGGCACAAGTTTGTGACTGTAAAGACGACTTTTTATGGGTTTTATCCCCATTCGAGGGTAGGTACAGGGAACCTAGTGTTAGTATACTCCGTTCTCCATTTTTTCACCGAATTCAGGAGGCATTGCGTGTTGAATGGCTGAATTCATATTTAGAACATATATATTTACTTTCAAAAATAAAAGTTTTAAAGGACAATGCCCATTTTTGTATGAGGATACATACCAATTTGCATCCAAATTGACTTTCAGCGATTTTAGCTTTTACTTAATTTTTCATCATCAACAATATTTTAATATACTTTACCATAACTTTTTAAATATTCGAAAAAGTTCAAAAACGCCTGCTTTTGTCATAAAGTTAAACATTTATTTATATGTGAATATCATTCAACACATCAAAACCTCTGCAAATGAAGGACTAAATGAAATTGACTATTAAAATGTACATAATTGGGAGTACTGGTATTTTGAAAAGTCAACATTTTAAAATATTATAAAATAATTAATTTAATCATAATAACAACTATAATATAAGCTTAATGCTAACCAAGTATTCTATATGCGTGTTGGTGAGAAAAGAAATAAATTGGATCGTAAAATACTAGGACAAAGGGGATCATTAAATTATTATAGGACTATAAACTTCATCCATGTGTTCATAGCCCGGCGTTATTATTTTATTATTAGTGCATATTTTCTAAGGAAAACCTTTCTATCGTAGATTATATCACGAGTTATATCGTTTAAAACGGAAATGAGTATTAAGGTTTGAATGGAAATTGGGATAAAGTAGGACAGCGTGTCACAGTAAACGTGGTTTTTGGTTCAATTCTCTTTTTTTTATTAAAACCAGCCAGTTACGTTCAGTACAGCCAAAGAGGTTTGATTATTAATAATACATTCAAAATACGAATATATTTTTGCCCCGACCGACCGACATATATCTGTAGTAACTATTAATATTAAAATTTTAGCACCTTGGGTTACATTATCGTAACTTCCATAATAATTTCGGATTATTTTGGAAATAACAAAGAAAAACCAAAGATACTTTAAATTAAGACAATTTCGTCTCCCATTTTTTAGAAGGAAAAATTAAGTGAAATCTGGAGGCATTGCGTGTTGAGTTACCAGAGCGAGGAAATGAAAATAATTAATATTTCATTTCCCTGAATGGAAATCGAACTCACAACCTGTAATTTTTTAATAGATGCATCATTTTGATCTCCATTTTTAACTTATTCTAGTAAATTACGTGTATATCACACGTTTAGGTTTAGTTATTTAATGTTTAAAAAAAAATGCTTTATGCTGGGCTGGGCTAGGCGGAGAGAGCCTAGTGTTAAGACACTCCACTGTCCACTTCCCGCCGAATTTTTTAGGTAATACGTGTTGAGGAGCGGAAAACTACCTTGAGCTTTGCCTCGACACCAGAGCGAAGAAATGTATGTCGAGCGAAGCTTTAAATCAGAGCTAAGCGGAGCGTTGAGTTCTGCCACTCAACATACAATGCCTACAGAATTCGGCAGAAAGTGGGGAACGAAATGTTTTAACACTAGCTTCCCTCTGCCTACCCGGCTGTATGCGGGATACAGCGTGAAGGTGATTTTTATTTATTAAAAATATACAATAAATTTCTAAGTAATTCAAATTACTATATACATTTTTGGGATATATGAAAGTTTTTATTTTCACTTTAATAACCAAAGTCAAAGGCAAGTTCAGAACTTTGACGTGAAGAAACATAACTTTATATTACTTTGGAGTAGAGAATAATATTAAAATGATATTATGTGTATATGTGTTAGTGTATTACTTGTAAACCTTATGACGCAAAGTATTTTCACTCTACTCTTTACAGTACGTCTTTATATGTAAATATATATATATATATATATATATATATATATATATATATATAT
>DWAN01000657.1:0-21913 GCA_018230445.1 Heliconius hewitsoni | reverse complement strand
CGTTCACCATTAAGACTTCCCACTTTCCGTCGAAGCTAGGAAAATGAAAATATGAAATATTTTATTCACCTCAGTGAGAACCCACAACCGTCGCGTTTGCAGTTGCAGGTTTGAGCTCCTGCACCACAACGTGCAGTTGTGGTGCAGGAGCTCAAACTCTCAACCTGTACCTCCACGGTACACTTTTTGATTGTCATATAATATTTTGACGACATCAAATTAATAATAGATATACATAAGCCGTCACATTATTATATACGATGAAAAGGGTCCTATCAGGATACAGAGGATAACAGAACTTGACTTCCCTTTCCGCGATGTATCCTGAATTTTGATTAAAATATCTTATGTATACAATGTTTTGCACGTGCAATTGATAAGTTGCCAATTTTAGTTTATTTTTTTTGTTTTGTTTTGTAACAAACGGACTGTGGCTGTGTATTAACCTCAAGAGGTTTAAGTTTTATTACTTTTGCGTCATTTGTAAGCAAGTGAGCATATAGATAAATTAAAAATATCACATTGCAATTGACGTATAGTCGAAGAATTTTAAAAAAATATACGTATTTTACAAAAGGGATAAAAAAAATATAGGTACGTCATTTACAAAAGTGAATAACATACGCTACTAATATAACCTAACTTCTAAACAAGCAAACGCTGAGAAATGCTCAAGCGCCATTGCCAATATTTATCGTGGTTTTATCTTGACGTTATTTTAATTAAGTTTTCGGAATACTTATTCCCAGTTATGGAATGTTTCTAAGTTCGTGCAGTGTCCTCTGCTTGAGACCATTGGCTGTTGGAGTTCCGCTTTGAACACTTACTTTGTTATTTTGTATTCGTCAGTGCGGGTTTCCGGTTGCCGATATAATTAACATTTGACCCCGAATTGAACGAGCTGACAAACTACGCTACGATTGTTATCCTCAAAGACATACTGAGTTAAATTCATGGATATTTTAATATAATTTATAGCTTCTGTACACATCATTAATTGAACAACAAATAAAATCCTTATTCTCATTTTGTTCATGAGATTAATGAATATATGTATATAATAAATATTTTTGTTTTCATAACATAAACTAGAGAGCCAGTCGTGGCGCAAAGTGTGACGTCAACGCGACTGGTATAGGTTCAATCTCAACTCGAGGAAATGAAATATTTGTTTTATTTCTTTGCTCTGGTGTCGAAGCACCGACGGAGCGGACTAGCCCTCTGTCTACCCTGCTTTGTGTGGGATACAGCGTAAAGCTGATAACTTAAGCTATAACTTCGATGCATCTGTTACTTATTTCAGATATTAAATGATGTACAAATTTGATTAGCAGTTTGGTTGAGTCTGCGAATTCCTGCACGTTCACTTCCTGTTGGTTAACTGCTCATTGTTAAGTTTTTAGTTTTATTATTGATCGATTTGCCAAATTTACATAATATAAACATCTTGCGACCGTATTTGATTTATCCTTTTGCTACATTCTAGCTAGCTAAGAAAAAAATAAAATTACGTATAGGTAAATATAATTATTTTCTTTTTAATTAATAAATATTAACAAATTATTTTTGATAATCTTGCGCATTGAGTCATACAGTGTTTTTGTAAGAAATAGTATATTTATTTGGTGGGACTACAGTTGTGTCAATAAAAAACACATGCGCGCCCGCAGCTCGCACGTCACACAGCCAATTTCGACATTCATAACAACTCATTCAATTTTACTCTCATTAAGTCGAGTAAGAAATATTATTCGTCGATATACTTATTATGATGACGTTAAGAAGCTTCGTTATATGCCTGAATGACATTAGCATTTTTTTTTAAATGATAGTATAAAATATTAATATAGAGCCTTCATATTGTATTTATTATAAAAATTGTATTGTAAATGTATTTATTATATTATAAAAAACATACTCTAATTATATAAAAATTCTTACAATGTCCATTACAATTGAAGTTACCCTCTAAAGTATGTTAACGTTAAAAATATTCAATATATTTTATCAACCGAATAAGGCAGGTTCGGCGTTCAGGCGTTCGGTTACCTTTTGCAGAATAAGCAGAAAAAAAAGAAATACGATGTTTAAACAATTGTACCTAATTTGTCTTATATTTACAGATACTACCTATATTTACTTACTTTTTATCATAATAACTTTATATTAACATTTAATGTATAATATAAGTATATGTATTTTTTCTTCTCTTGATTATTTTATAAGAAATATCAGTTTATCTTATATTTATGTTTATATTTAAATAAATATCAGTTATCAATTTTTCTATAATTTCCACAGTAAAAAGGTTTATTTATATAGATTTTAATTTTATCTATTATGTAAGCAGTTAAAATGTCAATAATATAAATTAGGTATTTTTTTGGTTTCACGCTGTAACTCGCACGTAGCAGTGAGGGTAGAGGGAATCTAGAAACTTAGTGTTACGACACTCTGTTCCCATTAAGACAATTCCGTTTCCCACTTTTCATTGTGTGTTGAGTGTGAAAACTCAACGCCACGCTTTCCCTCGTTACCAAAGAGAGGAAATGAAAATATGAAATTGGCTTTGCCCGCTTGAACTACATATTTACATACTATATAATTATTAATTTACTAATCTGCATTACTGTCGTTTTCTAATAATAATATCATTTTAAAAACAATATCTTTACATATATTAACTAAATAGGTACATCCAATTCAATAAAATAGTATATTATAGTAATTTTGTCGAACAACATTTTTTAAACTGGTATAACTATTATTTATAAACCGATTGGAATAAAACAGACACTATATATTAAAGGAAGCTTACCAAAAGGCAATAGTGAAACCTATATAAGTTACCACCACTATATAAGGTTAAGCCGCGTCTGAGATTATCGTGAACAAACGTATATACAAACAAACAAACATATCAAATGTCACCAATTTTTTTTTACATATCTTCCATGTACAGACGCCGATCCGATTTTACTTTATTATAAGTATCGATTTCACATACTATGTGTATCTATCTATACATAAATTATTGAAATGTTCACGAATTTATAAACAAAAATATGTAAATGAATTCTCAGATGAGTAAAGGTTCTTTTTAATTTAATTTTATTCATCTAAATTATTCATCAATTTCGATTGAATATTCTAATAATGGAAATGTAACGTTTCATTCCACTACAATAAGCCTTGTTCTTTGTTTTATTCTAAAAATATCACCAATAAATCAATATTATTGTTTATTTATTTTACTTTTACGTCAGAAGGGTGCAATGACAGAAAGTGATAATAGATGTAAACTCGTTATCTTAAATATCTTGCTTTTTAATAAGTCTAGTATGTTGTATTTTTTTCTCGTTTAAAATATGAATTTCGGGTAATGGAGTATGATATCTACATATTTTTAAGGTATTATTTTAAATAATTTACAATGACAAATAGATGTATATTGATATTTAACCTACCTTGTATATAAAATGGGTATGTAATGTTTAATCACTTCACGAGCTATGGACTGTTCTAAAGAGTTAACAGGTAAATTATCTTTTTCCTAGACCTCGTTTAGATATTAAGGCCAATTTATATATACGCATACATATTACATATATGTATGAAATTATGTTAGTATGTATCATACTAATATTGTAAATGTGAATGTGAGTTGGTTTGTTATGCTATCACGCCAAAAGTACTTAACTGATTGTCATGAAACTTCGTACACATATTCTTAGAGGTATTAGAAAGCATATAGAACACTTTTTATTCAATATATATATTAAAAAAAATATAAATTATCCTATTGACGCCGGTCGTGGCGCAGGGGCACAGAGTGTGACTGTAAACACGACTGGTGGTTCCATCCTCACCCGACGAGATGACACATTTACTTAAATTTATATTTTAATTTCTTCGCTCTATTGTAGAGACAAAGTGCGATATTGAATTCCGCCACTCGACACGCAATGCCTTCAAAAACGGCGTAAAGTGGGAAACGGAGTGTCTTAATACTAGGTTCCCGCTATTTATCCTGCTCTGTGCTGGATACAGCGTGAAGCTGATATATATAAATTATAATTTGGCTACAATATAAAAAAAATTGCTCGCTTAAACTTAAGCGAGCAAAGCCGCGTGTGAGTCTCTAGTGCGTATTTAAATAAAAAAAACATCTTATTACTTATATAAGCTCTGGTGTCAAGGCAAGGCGCGGCATTGAGTTTCGACACTCAACACGCAATGCTTCCAGAATTCGGCAGAAAGTGGGGAACAGAGTCTTAATTTTAGGTTCCCTCTGCCTACCCTGCTGTGTGCTGGATACAGCGGGAAGCTCATTTAATTTATTTTAATTTTGACATCTTATATAGGGCGTAGGTACATTAAACATTATTTTTACAAGTAAATATCACAACTGTATACTAATATCATTATAATCTGTCACTAAAGGCAACATTAACAGAAAAGTAATTTAAAAAATATTTTTACAACCTAGGTGTGTATTTCGAGAGCAAACTGAGCGTAATCTATTAGCTGGCGCTAAACATATTTGATTTGTACATACAAACGGAACGGACACGAACATTGCAGCCTTATAGCAAACATCGGAAAAGTACAGATTTCAAACGTGTCGGCATAATTCTAAGTAAGTCTTTTGTTAATCTACCCTTTGTTGTTGTCTGTAGGTGGAATCGTGCATTTCTATTCTCCTAGCTTAGATCAGTATCTGACACATGATACAAATATGCCAATGATGTTTTACAATTATTTTGTATGGTAGATCTCTTTAAACGATATTTATAACATAATCTTATCTTAAAAAGACGATTTTTTTTAGATGTAAATTATACAAAATTAGGCATTTTATTTATATAAAAATATAAATCATCGCTGAATCATATTTAATTTTTATGTATAATTACTATAGGAACATGTTTTTTCAAGGATACGTCATTCACGCCTCGTTCAACCCACTGACCTATATACCGAGATAAACATATCAAATGCACGGACGTCAATTTATATAGTGCATTAAATATGCAATTTTGGCCTCCAGACGTGCATTAAAGCCACGCGTAAGTCTGTGCATAATGTGACTGCAAGATCGTCTGCTTGCACTTATTTCTGTTTGCACCTGACAACTAGGTTATTTTCTTGGTGTGACCCTGACCCGAGCTAGGTCGTGATCGTAAATAACATTAATAATATTATTCGTCCTAATGTCGTTGTATTTGTGTGATGTACCATTTTTGTATACGATCAAGAGTTTGTGTGATGTAGAGCTTGAGTTTCGGATTCGCTAAGTTTTGTGAATTAAATCTACGTATTTACATAAAATTACAAAATATCTATTTAAAGCGAGGTCTTCAATCTAAATTGAAATGAGGTCCGACCTCGATTTTTTAATCCATTAAAATTTATTTTATTATGAATATAAATCAAAATATGTTACTATTTTTTTTATCTATAATTTTATACAGATAGAAAAAAAAAGGATTCTTCGTCTATTTTTACAGGCCAATTTCACCATAGAGTGCCATTAAGTTATTTTTCGTGTTGACACACAGTTGAAAAATATACTTTAAACTATTTTCCCGTTTCCGCTGGAACTAGTACGTCATTCTCCGTGATAAATAGTGGCTGGTAATAACCAAGTTTTAGAAAAATACGTCCAGATGTTCCGTTTACATTGAACAAAAACGCAATAAAAAATATTTTTATATTATATCGAGAATTTAATTTTATCCCAATCCGAATTTAAAAAGTAATGCAGTTTTTGTATATTATATAAACTTTAGAATAAAAACAGAATATACGTGCAAAATTTATTAAATCTATAAATAATTAATATTCTTATTTTAAGAAACCTTTTTATTTTTACTGATAAATTTAAAATATATCGACTAGAATAAAGCTAATTTATTTTCTATATTTAAAATTGTAACCGTGATATATATTTTTTTTCAATAAAAAATACTTAAAAAACTAAAGTGAACTGAACCGAATAAAATCTGACTATTGTATTGACTAAAAATATCCTAAATAATAAGAAAGTACTCGAAGCGGCCATTTTATAGGTTGGTAAAGGTTACGTTAGAATTTTTTTAAGAGTAAGTTATCAATTAAAAAATAACATAATTGGTATCTATTTATTTCATTGGCAATTGTGTTACAAAAAGAAAAATAGTTTCATGCTGTATCCCGTACACTGCAGGGTAGGCAGAGAAAACGAAGACCTATAGACCCTCAATTCTCTACTGTGTTCCAGAATAAGGCAATAAAGCAAAATACTTAGTTTATTCTCTATTGTAGAAACCATTCACTTGTACTTACTTGTACAACAAGTACTTGTACACATATCTACATAAATATATATAGTACTAATAGGTAGGCATTCACATAACGTAGCTACTCATACAGCCTTCACACTAATCTTTTAGGTTGTCACGACTCGGCGGTGACGATCGAAAATATGAATGGGCTTCAAATATAAAGAATCGATTAAATTGTTAATTTAAAACGTTTAGGTAGTTACGTCACACATGCACGGCGCACTAAGCCTCAGTTTGGGCGTCATATTTGGAGGCGAAGTGTATCTTCCCCATACGTCATATGTAGAACAGAGGACGATGGTTACGTCACTATTTCATGGGTCGATTCAATTTCACGTAATAAATATTATGTTTTGGAATTAAATTTTGTTAAATTAAAGCCCATATTTATACTTTATAGTATCGTTATTTTTAAAAGAATTTTTATCGTTTTCCCCAGTACTTATATAAAAAAGTGCTTACGTTTATAATACGACTAATAATTATTAAGGCGTAAAATCGATACCTGCGTATATTAACATTTTGTTTACAATAGTGTATGTGTCACTCTCTGTTCTGAATAACAATGATTTTTATTTTACATTTTAACTTTTCATTATAATCGAGACTTCTTGTTTATTCCTCTTTAGCATTTTTTTTTTCAAAATTATGTACATTGGTTACACATTCAAAGGCAGGTTAACCTTTAATATAAATAAGACAGATAATGAATATTTCGTAGTTATCTTGTAAATCTGTGGCGCTTTAACAGAATTTGGCTTTATAGCATATTATGTAGAGCTGCGATAACTATACTAAAACAAACATAACCTGTGTTTAACAAATAAAATATTATATACTGTATAATAATATAGAAGTTCATGAACGTATATTTAAACTAGGTACATATATATCTATTTATATTTAAAAAATCCGTCACTGCGTAACTGAAATACAATATATAGCCAAAGGCGTACCGCCTTTAACTATCTCTTTAATTGCCTACAGCCAATCAACGTCAGGTCTCTACGTGTGCGTAGTATTAAAATAAAAAAATTAAATTCCTACCAGAACTCAACAATCAAGAAATTATATTTTATTGTCCATGCAAACGAAGTTGCAAACTAGTAATAAAAATTATAATTTACTTCTTAAGGAAATTATCGATACTAGATTAATCCTTAATCCTGTGTTTTCATACATACTACAATATATATGTTAAATAATATAAATTACTAACAAAATAAAAAAAAACGTAAGGTCGAATAGATAACCTCCTCCTGTTTGAAGTCGTTTAAAAATGTTAAATGAAACTATTTTAACCGGATTAATCGCGTATATTTTGTATTTCTGTACACAAGGTTAAAATAGTTTCATTTAAAATGTGTAATAATGGTGAAAATCAAAGAACTTATTATCGTTTAAAAAATATTTAATTAAATGGCATTTTTATACAACATTTCATCTTTACATCTAATCTCTACATATGAATTAAATTTAAGTGTTTGTCTGTGATTTCAAAATAACTATATTTTTTAAATGTATGTGTATAATTAACACGATACTGAAACTGGCTGTCTATCTGTCCTTCTGTTGGTCGGGGCTTACCTCCCGCTGAACCGATTTTTATAGAACTTCCACTGGAACATAAAAAAAGTTGCGGAGCATATAGACTACTATTTATCCGGAAATTCCCGAGTATCAGAGTAACATAACCATACTAAAATAACCAATACCCACATAGGTACATTTAAATATTATAAGAAAATAATGAATCGTATACTTTAGGCGTGCGAAGCCGCGGGCAAGTCACTAGTTTTAAATAAAATCAACGGTAAACCACAGTTTTAAATTATTGCCAGCGATATTTTATACATAATTTAATAACCTTAATAGTAATTACATTTTCGAAGTAGAGAAACGCCACACAAGCTACTGTCTTGACAGCAGAGCAATCAATAATATCGTTCGACGGATTTTTAAAGAAAAACGGAGGCGCTAAGAAAACTTAAACGTATATGATCTACGGATGAAAAGCGGAGGGCGCGGGCGCAGCGCCTACGTCACGAGAAAGCCGAGGTCTCTATATAAGCCCGCATGACCCTCCCGCTGGCACCACTCGCTAGCTAGCAATAGACGTCAAACCACGCACGTTTATCGCCTCTCGCGCGCTACTCAATACCGCTCACTTGTGTTCACTCCTCTGACACACGCACTCGTACCTCCTACACTATGACCGTAACCAGCAAGATGAACAGCGTCTCCCGCCAGTCCGTGCTGAGCCGCCTCGGCCCTGGTGGGCTACTCTATGCCGCGAATAAAATAATAGCGGTACGTCATCGAATTGTGGTGTGCTTTTAACCTTTTATGGATGTGAAAATTGTTTTATAGTGTAAATGTGTTTACAAATATGGTGTTTTCAATTGTGTTTTCCATTGTCCGCAGGTTGCTTCTGGCAAAGATGAGGAACGATGGCGCAGTAAGAACGAGGGGGCTCTGTTCAGACGGTGGAAACGCAATACTGCTCCAGTAGAGTCCAACCCTCCTGTTCCTGCACCGACTACTCCATCTTCGCAACCCTCAGATTTACTTAAATTCTTAGCAATTGTAAGTAACTAAACATTTAAACTTTTTTAAGTTTGCAACGTAATACTATTTCAAATAAGAATTTGTACTCAATTTTATGAAAACTATTTATCTTAATATGAAAACTACTTTACCTTAATAACATTTAAACTAGATTTTACTTAAAGTAAAAGGGTAATTAGAATATCTACTGGTCATTAAAAAGAATAAATGTAACTTTTTCGTCTTATTAATTTGGTAACCATTATGTACAAAAAGTAACATCTGGTTAAACATATACAGATAAATAAGCATTAAATTATTATAATTTGTCATTAAATACGTAAATTATATATAAGGAAAAGCTAATTTAGAGTAAATATTAAATTGTGAATCTTTTTTTGTTACAGAATGCATTAGAACTCTCAGCACCAGCATCTGATGCATTACTCAAGTCACGTTCTTCAGAATGGTTCCAGTTGTCCGGACACCCAGGATCATTGGCACCTGCTGGCCCTGGCACTGTTTGGAAAAGACGTGCCGCCGGCGATCATCCTATGCACAACCCAGAGCGAGACACATACGAAGCCTTAGCTGCCTGCCCTCATATGCGCTCTGCTATACCACGTTATTACAGAGAATTGGAATACGGTGGTGAACATTTCATCGAACTACAGGATCTTTTACACGGATTCCGCGATCCACACGTTATGGATATCAAAATGGGTACACGGACTTTCTTAGAAGATGAAGTCAGCAACGCTAGGGCAAGATCAGACCTTTATGAGAAAATGGTTCGATTGGATCCAAATGCACCTACCGAAGCGGAACACGCAGCCCGTGCGGTGACGAAGTTACGTTACATGCAGTTTCGTGAACAGTGTTCGTCGTCCGCCGAGCAAGGCTTCCGCATAGAAGCCGTCAAACTCCCCGGTCAGCCACCGCTCACTGACCTCCAAAAAGTTCGTGAGCCTTCACAGCTAACTGCTGCGGTTGCACGATTTATCGGCAACGACGAGAGAGCTCGTCGCGACATATCAGCCCGTCTTCGTGAAATTAGAAATTTATTTGAAAAATCTGAATTCTTTCGAACTCACGAAATTGTCGGAAGCAGCATTTTCATTATTTACGATGATGAACGCGTCGGTGCCTGGCTTATCGATTTTGCTAAGACTCGGCCTTTACCAGACAACGTTAAAGTAACGCACAGACAGCCCTGGCAACAAGGTAATCATGAGGAGGGCTTCTTGTATGGCTTAGATAGACTTATAAATACAATAGAAACGGCAAGAATATCTGAAGCAACTACAGAAAGAGACGTATCACGTTGAACATAATACGAGGAGATGTTGGATTCGCCTCGGTTACTTCACCGTTCGCTTGGTTCTCGTGCTCCAGTGCTATGCTCCTGGCGCCAACGTTGACGCTTGGAGATGTACAGATATTACGTTTGTTTGTTCATATGAAAGAGAATGCGATGTATCATCTAATTAATTGATCTAGTCCTTAATTATTTAATTATATTTTTATGAATACAAAAATTGTTTTAATGGCAACACCTATGGTAACAAAAAGACAACAAAAATCATAATTTGCTGTCTTAACAATTTGAATATCAATTTATTTTTAGTAAATATAAAGTGAGGCCAGTCGTGGCTCAGAGGACAAAGTGGGACTGTAAAATCGATTGGTTGTGAGTTTGATCCCCACTGGAAGAAATTAAATATTTATATTAATTTATATTTAAATTTTTTCGCTCTGGTGGTCGAGACAAAGCGCGGCGTTGAGTTCCGCCACTCAACACGCAATGCCGCAAGAATGCCGTGGAAAGTGGGCAACGGAGTGTCTTAACTTTAGGTTTCCTGTGCCTACTTTGCTGTGAGCGGGATACAACGTGAAGCTGATTTGTTTTTAAATATAAAGTATCAAAAAGTCTTAAAAATATCAATTTTTAAGAATTATGATGTATTTTTTCTTTATAAATTTTGCAATAAATTTATATTTATTTAATATAAACTGGAGTTAATAGAACCGACAAAGATATTCAAAATGAACTATATATAATAAAAGGAATTGTAACTAGCGTTTTGTAGAAGTGTAGAGACTGAAGATTATAGAGCCTCATATTCCATTCTAAGAAATGTTAGATATTCCTACTGTGATGATAAGACACCTGATATTTTGTCCTGAAACTCATATCGTATAAGCAAAAATCTAAGTGATATGTTGAGCAATGTTTACTGTCTGACGACTGTGTACGCCAAGTTAATAAAGAACCTAGTATAAAGTTTCATAGACCTAGTAACGCCATCGAGAATTGACCACAAAATTTATTTAATAAGACTATGCCTTTTTAATTATAAAATTGTAAATGGAATATTTCTATTTCCCTATTATTTAATCAATTATATATAATATATTTAATAGCTATTAAATATATTACGTATATAAAGTCTACAAAGTTCTGTTCTGTCTACAAAGAATAAATTTCTTTATTCTTTGTAGACAGAATAATAAAGCAAAGGCTCTATTATTCTGTCTACAAAGAATAAAGAAATTGGGGGATTCAAATCAACTACGTTAACGTGACATTTTGTAATTATTAACTAATAACTACCTACATATAACCTAGTAGATATATTTAAAAAAAGTTATTTTTGGGATTTAATAACGTAACAGAACCAAAAACAATGTATTTTAAAGTTTTTATCTGTTTTTGTTAATTGCAGTTCACTATTGTATTTTGGCTAGCTTTCATTTAGTGTTTGTTTTATTTCAATTACCTAAGTAGTTGTTTTTCCACTTAATTGATATAACTAATTCATTGAATTAGCTGACTTTACTTTTCAATATTGTTTTTAAAATGATATTTTCGTTAAAAAAGATAGTACAGAAACATATAGAAGCAAGCCATCTGCTTATAGCCTTGCGACTGATTGCATATTTATATATTAAAAAAAAGTAATGCAGATTAGTAATAATGTACCAATATAATCTATTTCAGATAACAGTGTTAATAATTATATAGAAAGATTCGTTAAATAAAGTAAATATAAGCTAATTATATATCTACTAGAGTCTAAATGTTAATAAGTTGCTGTAATATAAAGAAAGTAATGAATATTTTCTTAAAGATCACACGTTCTTTCATTTATTACAATTACTTGTGTTAGAGAGTTGCAAGATGGAATGTGACTCAGCAGTTGATAAAGACGTTTGCCTATACAAGCAAATGTTTTACTAATAAAAACCTTACGAGATGCAAGTATTTGTTCAGTATCAATTATACATATCTTACCTAATATTCAAATCGTTGGTATTATCACAGCCATGATTACGCCCACTGCTGTGGTGATGCATCCATCCTAGGCTAGATTGTCAGTGCACCCGGTGATAAGATGGCGGGAAGACTGTCATCCAGACCAATATTAGGAATATATATTTTCAAAACATCAAGAATATTATTTAATATGAAAATAATTTATAGCAATAATAAGACTATTAAAATTTTGATAAAAATATATTGACAAATTTAAAATTTATTATATATTTAAAATATCATCCTAAATGTTAAAATGTCGTTTTATAAAAATTGTCAAGATATACCCCTCATCAGTTAAATTTAACATCTTCAAAATGTTATTCAACATTTATGATAGAATAACACTAATACCATCCATCAGTGGACGATTTCCACAAGGATTTTTTTTTTAATTCAAACTTTTTTCAATAAAGTTGAACTTACTTCAAAGATATAATAAAAATATATACACAGCGACATCAAGCGCCCATTTTGCGGAAATAATCAATGTCCACAAATAAAAATAATGTTCAAATTAGTTTGTATGATAAAGGAAAAGAAGACATTTGTGTTTACTCATGCTTTACTCATTATTTTATTGCTTACTATTAATTATAAGTAAAATTAAAACCGTACATATTTTTAATTAGAATTGAAAAAAAGTTTAATTTTAAATAACCTACATGTCAATAGATGAAAACACAAGAAACATACATATAACATTGTATTTATATTTTGCAATAACTGTTACTAAACTAAGCCTTTTTTTATATAAGTTCGATAAAGAACTATTTAAAATGTAAAATATAACTCATGATGGCAAGCAAATTTTTCTATGAGATGCATATAAATATAATGAATTGATAAATGTGGAAAAAATGCAATAAAAAGAAAAACACATACAAATTACAGGCAGTACTTGTCCATTACTAAAATTAACATATCTATTAACAATAGTGTTAACAAAATATTTTCAAAGAATATCTTTCTAAAACAAATTATATTTCACAAAATGCATATTTTAACAAAAATCTCAATTTTGGCTAAAGTTATACCATATAATCAATAATATTTGCTTCTTTGCTCATTTTCTTAAAAATTGGTACATAACCATATTCTAAACGATAAAAATATACAATCGGTGGATAATTCAAAGAGAATTAAACATTAAAACTATAAATAAAAACTAAATTAATTCTACATATTTTAATAAACACATTAAATTGCAGCATCTATATAGCACATTCAATACAAATTGTATCCTAAACCTGAATGCATAAGATTTTTTACGGACGCTAAAACTATGTGTTTATTACCTTAATTAAATATATGTCAAAAAGGAAATTATATGTCAACCATGGTTAAGTTTTTCTTAGCTTTTACTGTTCGACAACTATTAACTTTTGTGGCGAATCTTAAGGAGTTAAGAGTCTCATTGAAACATTCATCAAATTGATTAACGTTGACCAACATAAGGGTCTTGGAATTACCACCAAGACTGGGCATTAATAAATGTGTTAATTTTGAATTCCTGTAAGGTATATGAGATTGATTAGTTTGCAAAGACAATATAACTTTTGAAAGCTCAGAAAGAGATCTGTTAATATGTTTTGTTTCATCCATTCTCTGTGTAGTTTTACCACTTTCTGATCCAGCTAAATCAACTAAATTTAAATTACTAGTGAATTTTTCTTTGCGTTTTTCATTAATTGCTGATATTTTTATTTGGGCGACAGAATGTGACCTAGAACTTCTTTCGTTATTTAAAGTAGCAGCAGTTTGTCTGTTACGTTGAGCAAATATTAGCAACCTGATGAAATCGTGAGAACTCCCAACTTCTTCTTCCTTCAAGTTTGAAACATATAAGTCAGTGCCTTTAGAGTTAACCATTTTAATGTCATGACTCTCCTGATCCTTACTGGAGTTTAGTAAATCATAAATAATTTCATTATATATCTCCAAAAAAGAGGCTTTTACTGTTAATTCCCAGCCCATTCTTTTCAGATCATCCATACATGTGAATATCATATTTATGGCTCGAGGAATAATACCATATTGTTCAGTCCCACAGCCACCTTCCATAGTAAAGGTTTTGCCAGACCCAGTTTGCCCATATGCAAATATACAAACATTATAGCCATCTAGAGCTGATTGAACCATTGGTGACACTTCAGCAAATACATCTTCCTGAGATGAATGAGGTGTAAAAATACCATCAAAAGTAAATGAGTGTTGAGATTTACCTTTTCTTGCTGAATTCAGAAGTTCAATTTTTTCTACTTCAATAGAACATGCATCCAATACATTAAGGTTGTACAGAGGCTTTGTAACTTCCGAATCCAGCGGAGGTCGCACTCTGCAATATACTCGTATGTTACCTTTTAAGTCTTGTACTGTATTTCTTAGAACCCGCTGATCCCTATACATATTTGCTAGTATATTTTGTAATGCCTCTGAGTCATTTTTATTTTTTGTAATTGCCTCTAGTGCATCTTTATGGTCTAGTCGCAATTTATCATGTTCTGCAGAAATTTTTTTGAGATGATCAGTCAAAACTCTTAATGCTTCAGTCTCTTCACTTAAGCTTTTATGTCTGCGAGTTATGTCATCAAACTCCATTTTAAGTTTATCATATTCTAATGTTTTTATTTTTAAACTGCTAGTTACATCTTCTAATAGTCTGGTTTTAGAATGCAAGTCTTCATTTTCGCGTTTTAGAATTTCATAGTCAAGTTTTAAGGCTTCATATTCATTTGACTTTTGTCTTAAATCTTTTAAAGTGTTAAAAAGCTTTTCTTTTAACATGTCTCTTTCACTGATACTTCCTTCAACAGTTTCTTTAATTTTTTCATATTCATCTGATGCTTCCAAATGTTTGTCTTTTAGATCACTTAATTCACTTTTAATCGTTTTATGCTTTTCCATCAAGTCATTAAATCTAGCTTTATAGTCATAAGGAGCTATTCTAGGAGCAACAGTAACTTTTTTCTCTACTTTTCCTACTTTGTTTGGAACTGAAGCTGTTGAGGGCGCTGTGGCCGATCTTTTAAGGCGAGGAGCTGCCACAGTTGTAGGAGCAGTGGTACGCAAAGGTTTAGTATGATTTGTTAACAAAGTTTTTTTGTCGGCATCACTTAAACCATTTCCTATCGTTCTCGTAAAGTTTTGCCCATTTCTTAACATGGGTTTGTTTTCTTTAGAAGCAGTGGAAGGAAACTTCGGAATACGAGACATCTGAAATGAATGTTATATTCGTAATAAGTTTTATTTGTAAAATAAAAGGAGTATTATTTATATTTAAATTATTGAAACTTACCTTTATATGTAAAGTAATCTTATCATTTACAAACACATTAATTAAACACGAACAATCGTTTCGTTTGTCAAGATAATAAACGGACACAATTTAAAATTCGAATATTTATGCTTTGCAACAGTGTTGCAATTTACAAATAACATATTAATATTGACACGCTGTGATGTTTTTTTGTATAATTTATTCTTTACAAGAATTTTGCATCATTAAGTATAATTATAAGTTTATATTAATAGTAAAGATGTCCAGCAAATAATAAAATTATATCTATATAATCTTTTTATTCTGTGTATATGATGAACAAATTAATGCTTAAATAGTCCAATAATATTAAAAGTTACAATATCTAACAATTATTACAATTGCAAATGATTTTACTTTTATCGATATATTTTTTCTAAGTATGAGTATATTAACTTCTAAACTCCCATTAAAAGCATTTCCTTATTTTTTTTAAATAATAATATTATTATTAGAAAACGAAAATAATTCATATTAGTAAATAAATAATTGTGTAGTTCAAGAGAGCGAAGCCGCAAGCGTAGTATGTTAAGTAGGCAATATTTAATTATATAACCAATATATATTCTAATAACCAATTATTGTACCATACGGTACCGTCCTTTAAAAATAAGTAAAAATATATTTAAATAGTCTGTACGGATTGCATTTACAAACACGAGACTTTGCAAGAGCAACACTGACGAACAAAGTCAAATTGCCATTTTCCTATTTGTCTCAGTGTGTCTAGTGTGGTGAATAATTGATGAAACCATATTGTTTTTGTATTTAGTCTTATAGAAATAAGATTTTCCAAAAAATATGTCAAATTAGTCGATATGTATTATATATAGAGTTTTTAATCTAATTTTCATCATATTTGTATACAGTTGCGAGACCTGTTTATCACCATTGACGGATGTCCTTGTACATTTTGCAATAAATATTGTGGCGGTAAATTTAATTTTTATTATTAACTACCGAATTATCATGTAATTTTTTTAAAATATAAAATGGGTAGCTCAGAGGAAAATGTGCTTACAAGTGAAAATAAAAGTGAATGTGAGGTCGTCGAAAATGAAGCCGGCGATATTTCGGAAAACGATCCCACTGAATCTGCGGAGGTATCGTTGAACATTAGCACTTCAAACGCACTTACAGCAAATGATGCTAATTCTTCAAAAGAAGGCGATATATCTGCTGGTAGCTCAAAGAAAACAAAAAAGAAATTTCGGCACGGTAAAAAAGGTCATATCCCTACTAAAGAGAGTCAAGAAAGAAGTACTTTAAGAAGAGTACATCATGCTAGCACAAAGTTTAGGCAATGTAAAAAACGAGCACAAAGTTTTCCATCAATATCGAAATTTTTTCTCCCGTACAAAAGACCGCGCAAGGAAGCTTTTATCCCACCTACAAAATTTCTACTTGGTGGCAATATTTCAGATCCATTAAATCTCAACAGCTTACAGGATGAAGATGTCAATAGAGCTATGAATGCTGTCACTCCAGAATCTTCTCCTTTACCAACACCACCAAGGCACAAGGCTAAGATAGATGTGATAATTCCACCTAATATTAGAGATCCACTTAATTTAATGGAACCTTTAGATAACGAGGAATATGAAAAGAGGCTGGAAATGCAACAGCGCAAACCTCGTAAAAAACCTAGATTACGGAGGCGCACAACGGAAACAAATCCACCTACCATAGAAGTCACTGTTGAGAAGGAGGAGGGAATTAAGGAGCCACTGCCACCAGAGCCATCAACATCTGTATCAAAATCGCGAAAAAGATCATGTAGTGATAGTGAAAATAGTTCCCAAAAAGGTAAAGATGGTAAAAAATTGCGCCGCATGGATTCATTAGATAAAATAGTAAGTCCAGTAGTACCGCAACCCGGGGCTTGGATGAGAGCACGGCCGCAACAGCGAGCCGGAACTCAAGAACGGCCAGCTTCTCCAGGACACAGGACCAAGCTGAAGAGTTTATCTGAAGAAGAGCAAAAATTGCCTACATTTCATGCAAAAAATTCAAGATACCAGTATGGGAATTATGATAGGTATGAAATTTTCTAGTTCTGTACTGCTTAAAATTTTATATAACTTTTTTCTAGCTAACATATTTTTATTTAGCTTATAATCAATATTTTTGATAAATTTATCTTGCTTATGTCTGTAAGATTTAAATAAACATATTTTTTGTATTAAATCAAGCTATTATAATACTTACATATAACAAATAAAATCTCATGTTAACATACTCTGTTCTCCACATTCTGCACAATTCATTCAAGCCAATATGCAATGTCTTGAAGAAAAAGAAACTCAACAATGGTTTAAGAAGCAGGGTGGAAATGTATATGTAAATTGTATGAAATAATAAAAATAATTATAATTTAAATATATATAAGGAAGGAGGAAGGAGGATTTAATTTCAATATAGTTACTATTATTTAAAAAAAGTTATGGTCAATTAATTTTTTATTGTTTATTTCTAGGTATTATGGCTACCGTAACCTGAATGCCACAATAGACATAAGACTGCAAGTATTTGAGATGCATCGACATCTATTTCAAAATAAAGATGTCCTAGATATAGGTTGTAATGTGGGCCACATTTCTATAGCTGTGGCTCGTACACTTGGAGCTAAAACAGTTGTTGGGATTGATATTGATTCAGTGCTTATTGGTATGTATTATACTGTATTATATGATAGTTTTATTGTATATGCTTTTATTATTATTACTTGATTAGTTTATATAATTATTGAGAAAATAAAACATATCTAATGCTTATATGATTTACTATTTAAACTTTTCTTTATGCTTCTTCTTTCCTTCTTTACCTTATTCTTCTTTTAATAAAAAATTATAAATGTATTAAATATAATTTCAGGACGTGCAAGAAAGAATTTGCGATCCTTTGTGCCTATACCCCCGGAGCAACCAAAGACGGAAGAAGACAAGAAAGCTGATAGTGATGAGAAAAAATTAGACTGTAGTAAATGTAAGGAAGATAAATGTGAAGACTGTATTTCTGTGGACCAGAAAATTGATAAAGATGAGAAAGAAGATGACTCTAAAAAGACATTGTCCGGAAGAAAGTTACGAAAGCCAAGGAAGAATAGGAAGTCAATAAATAAACAGGAACTCGGCCAGTGCTTCTTTCCTATGTCAATGTCTATTATGTTTGGTCCGCTTTGTGATTCAAAGTCAGATGTAATAAATATGGGCTTTCCATATAACGTCACGTTTAAGCAAGTAAGTAATTAAAAATTTTTAGCAAAGTGCTTTTTTGGAAGTGACAAAATGAACATAATTCACTGATGACTGAGTGGGAATCAAACCAAGAACCATAGATTTTACAGTCAAATGCTGTGCCTCTGTAGCAAGGTTCCTGTTATATATTTGTTATAATAAAATATTTCTATTTCATTTACAGGGTAATTATGTGCCACGAGAGGAAGTAGCGGTGGGCTCTGGTATGGAAAGTCCTCAGTTCGATTTAATATTATGCTTATCAACAACAAAATGGATGCACTTGAACTGGGGAGATGCTGGCTTGAAGCGAGCTTTCCGCAGAATGTTCGCTGACTTACGCCCTGGAGGTAAACTTGTATTGGAGGCACAAAATTGGGCTAGTTATAAGAAGAAGAAGCGTTTGACTGTGAGTATTTGTCTTAGTAATATTATTAATAAAAATATTTATATTTTTTATATGGTAATGTTACTCACTTCCTTGCTTGCTTTAAAGTCTGTGTAACAGGTTTGTATGTTTTTTTTCCTATGAACTTATACTCTATAGTTCATTTTCTGTGTTTTATTAGAACAAAATAAAAAGCAGAAAAATCATTATATACTTTAAATTTATTGTAATATTGAAAAGCTCTCTAAAGTGTGCGATGTGTGTTCTGTTAGCCTATTTGAGTATAAAAAACATGATATCCATATAGAGTTTTTTTTACTTAGTTATTACATACAATTTAATCAATTTTTTTAGCGCCATAATCTAAGAAATCAATCAATCAAATTTAGATTTTTTTTGGCTTTACACTGTACCCCACATGTAGCAGATTAGACCGAGGGTGCCAAGTGTTAAGACACTACACTCCCCATTTTCACTGCTCTTCGCCTCGACACTAGAGCGAAAATGTCAAATTCGAAAATGTCAAATATTTTATTTCCTGAAGTGGGGATCGAACCCACTGTCACGTTTACAGTTACAGGCTTGTGCCACAACTTGCCTCACAAGCACACCGTAATGTTGAATCGATTATTATTATAGTGTAAAATATTTTATAAACAATATATTTTTCATCATTACAGCCAACAATTTACGAGAACTTCAATTCAATCGAGCTGTTCCCCAACAAGTTTCGAGAGTATCTGCTATCGCCAGAAGTGGGGTTCAGCAAGTGTTGCATTCTGGGGGTTCCGCAGCATACAAGCAAGGGTTTCCGGAGGCCCATCCAGATGTACGTGAAGGGCGACTTCACGCCCAGCAAAGCGTGCTGGTCGGACGCCTACGCCCCGTCGTCGCACCACCGGCCCGAGGCCGAGCCGCCGCGCCGCACCGTGTACGCGCCCGTCGCGCCCGCGTACCGGCCCAGCGACGACGCGCCCTCCACCGGCGCCGTCACGCCGTACTCGCCCAACCTGGATTGCAGCGCCGACGACTCCCCCTTCTACAACCCCCGCAGCGACTCGTACGCGCCCTCGTACCAGCCCCCGCGGCCCACGGTGTACGCCACTCTGCCCTCCCCCCGCGGCGTGGCCTCCCCCGCCGCGTCGCCCGCCGCCTCTCCCGCCCCCGACCCGCTCGCCGCGCGCGTGCCCGACGACTGAACACCTACCGCCTGTAAATAATGTAGATCCCCTAATTATGTTTCGATAGGCTGAAAATATTTTATAATATTATATTCGTAACGTATTAAGTTATTATGTGTTTTATTTTTTTATCGATCACCTGTCTGTCTAGCGCTCGTTTTTTAATAGGTAATTTTTCCCGTCGTTTCTTTTCTTGTAAATGATACATACATATGCTTAATATGTAATAAAATAAATGGTTAAAGTAGGTATATCGACAACTGAAACACATTTACATTAAGTCCAAAGAAAATAGAAATGTATGACATTTTGTTTCCATTTTAAGGGTACTTATACCTTCATGTTGAATGAATACACAAAGGATTTTCATGGTAATGATACTTCTAGTTGAAACGTCAGGAGCCATGACCTCACTGTGTTATTCCTATACAAATGAGGCTAATTCAGCTTTCTGAAAATGGTACATTGGCTTGTACAGGAAAAGATAGGAAACAATATTTTATTTGTTTTTTACGATAAAATTTTTTAGGTGTCATGAAATGTGCTAGAACTATATATATGTACATGCTTTATTGATTAAAATTAACGTTTTTGATCTATTTATTTTCTTTGGATGAAAATAAAAAAATCTTTGTAAATGATTTCATATTAATAGTAAACCATGTAATTGGCTTAAAGCTTTAAAGGATTTAGTTATAAATGTCAAACATTGTTTCTTCTTATTATATACTTAATGTATATAATTGTATTTTTTTATTTTGTAAAACTAATGTAATATTGCATTGATAATTATGCAAGTGCATATCGGGTATAATTCATTCATTTAATTAATTTATTCTCTTTCCCATGAAATGCTGAAAAAGATCGCTTATCTGATAAGAAGCTCAGTCTTGTTTTATATACATACATATGTTATAAAATATAGTGTTATACTTGGGTATTACAATTATATATATTGGTGTAAAGTGATACTGTAATTTATTTTACCTTAAACGCGGCGTTGAGTTCCGCCACTCAACACGCAATGCCTTCGGTCGAAAATGGGGAACGGAATGTCTTCACACTAGGATCTCTCTGCCTACCGTGCTGTGTGCGGGATACACCGTGAAGCTGATTAATTTACATTGCCTTTAAGGCAATGTAAATTAATCAGCTTCACGGTATAATATATATAAAATATAAAAGAGTGAAAACACGTATTACCCGTATATTATTAGTTAATTTTACACCATTATTCTATTATTAATTGAAGGCCATTATTTATTTATTATATAAAATATTTTATATACATTTTAACAAGATAATTAAGTTAATTACAATTAGTCACATAAACTTCTATTACATGACACTTAACTTTTAACATGAAAGAATACATTAAATATTGCAATTACGTAATAAGCAAAAAGTTTTACGTAAAAAATATTCTTCCATGGAGAGGAGCTTGGAGTAGGAAGTGCCCGTAGGCCAGGGGGTAGAAGAAGGCAGTACGTGCATCTTCTATTTCCCCTACCCTGAAGAAGCTACTGCGGGACGATAAGGGCGATCCTCCTGCAAGTCATCGAGGCTGCGGATGCCCTAAAAGAACCCCCAGGGCACCCTG
>DWAN01000656.1:0-21914 GCA_018230445.1 Heliconius hewitsoni | reverse complement strand
CTGAGGGCCGTTTCTTTCGATGTGTCGGCATGGGAAGTGTTGCCCATACTCACCAAGCTGATATACAATAATGGAAATTATAAAAAAAAATCAAAAGATCGAAATAAAATTTTAAAGAAATGTAATGTACTTTAAGCATGTATCCTGTGTAGATATATATATACCTACATACTCAATAGAGACGTAAGCTATATACTGGGGCTTAATACAATGACTAGATAATACTGAATCACCTCATACTTAACAAAATAAAAAAAACAAAAAAAATATTATTAATATATTAAATCAATAAATTATTTTAAAAATATGTATATACAGGATAAATATATTATATGTACGTACAAAAAGTTAAATTAAAAACTTTATGCTCCTAAAAAAATATCCTTATCCTCTCTAAATAAACCTGGTTCAGCAGCTTAACTATAATATTTTTGGCGTGTTCATCACTCAGAAATACTATAAAACTTAAAGTGACCAATTAGATAAGTACGTTGTTGTAGTAACTAACTATACTTAACTAATAATTTTCCAATGCCCATAAAAGGTATAAAAGGCGTTTACGACGTATAAGGTAATACGCCGTGTTCCTCATTTTACGCAACTCTGACCCACTGGGGTCTGGGTGACATTGTTAACCTCAGAAACGCGTAAAAATATCATTAATTATTAGAATTATTAGAATAACTTCGAGTTTTTTTTAAAAGTTTTTCTTTTAATAAATGGAGGTTATCAGTTAAATATGTTTCTGTTTATATGTCTAAGCACGTGTACTGGATTTCGTTTTTTATGTATGTTTGTTAAAAAAAAACTGAAAAATCATATCAAAATGTCATATACATGTACGTATGGAACAGTACAGTATGGAATATAAATAATCGAAGTGTCACCAAAATCAGTAAATAGTTTTTGAGACATTACCCATGTCTGAAGGAGTATCTAGTAGAATCTAGCTCTATCTTCGTAGAATTTATACATATATTATAATTAGCTAGGTGTTTAAAGTCGATTAATTGATAATAATTATTCTAATTCGAGACATTGCGAAATGAAAATAATTCACTCTCCGGGACACTCCATTTTCTAACTTCTGCCCAATTATTAAGGCACTGCGTGTTTAGTGGCGAAACTTAAAAACTGTAAATTTGTAGTGTTAACAGAATGAAGAAATGAAAACAATTCCCCCAAAATGAAATCGAACCTATAACCATCGCGTTATCAATCAGACTGTATCTCTGCGCCATGGCCTAGTAATATCGATTAAAGATATTAATCAAATTTGCAATTTACCACAAAAAACAACCATAATTATTTATTTTATAACCTAACTCTTACAAAAACTTCCATACATACACGTCTCGAACGATTTTGATTTATTGATAAATAATTACTCAGATGATGACACCAGCAATTAGCTAACTATTGCACATTTAAAATTAACTACCCACAAAAACATTTGTATGACGAAAAAATCTAACATACAATATTCTATCTTATTTGAATTGAAATAAGAATACAAATGCTATAACAAAATTAAAATATTTTTAAGCCAATTTAATTTGAACGTTAAATTAGTTGTGATAGGGTTGAAAGTTTTATGTATTTAAATCTATAATTGAGATCTAAGAACAATTTTCAAAACGTGATTCCTTCAAGTTGTGTTATAATTATAGAAAATACCGAAATACCATTGTTTATTTAACATAGCCTTGGCACGTTCACTTTTGTTCGTGGAAGGCTAGCTTTAGTTTTTAAAGTGTATGGAATAGAGTTTTTTAACTAGTTTATATGGGTTTTTAGATATTTTATTTATAAATTGTAGATTCTTCGTTCATTGTAGGACTGAACTCGTGATATTATTATTATTGGTACTGTTGCGTGACGAGTTTAACTATAATATATACAACATTTACGTATAATTTAAATTTAGGATCATTTTTTTCATTTCGAAAATCAGGAAAAAAATGTTTTAGGTCCATTAACATCAGATACACGCCTACTTACATATCAAACTGATAATGCCCTCTGAAAAAAAAACAAGTAAAAAACAGCGTCCCGTTTCCCCGGCATAGCTGAGTAGGCAGAGGGAACCTAGTATTAAACATTCCATTCCCCACTTTTCGTCAAATGTGACGGAACTCAACGCCGCGCTTTTATTACAAGAGTGAAAAAATAATAATAAATTTAAAACATCCATTCCGAGAGAAAACTACAAAATCTTATAGCTTGCACCAAAATCGAAGACCGCAGGGGTCAAATAAATCTATAGGAAGGAAGGCTCTATCTGGCGGCTCTACAGATATGAAAGTCTTAATTTATATTATTTTAATTGTGAAGCGTAATGATGTATGCACCATATTTGTTACTATGTATTAATTAATAGTACTGTCGGCAACTTTTGTTTGAGGCTCGAGAGAAAGTAATTAAAGTACTGTATATATGTGTACGGTGTACTGTTTTTGCTATATCATTTCTATGTATATATAACGTGTTATTCTTCTTATTTTTTGTTTTTTTTTGTTGTTTAAACATAGAATTTAAAAACTAGCACAAAATATTAAGCATTATGCCGTAAAAGATAGTCCTTTGCTTATTGATATTTATCGTTTGAATGATGATGCATTTTTCACTTATATACCGAATGATGCTAAGAATTAGAGATAGAGAAAGAAAGGAAGTCGAAAAAAAATATATTAGATTAGACTAGATCGTTCCCCAATATGGAAAACTAGTTCGGGGTGTTTAAGATTCGGGATGAATTTCGGGAAATCCTCACTTACTGTTCCCCTAAACTCCTTAAGAAATCGTTTTTCTTAACTTCACGCTTTATCCCGTATATAGCAGGTTAGCAGGCATATACATAGCACGCAGATGAAACCTGGAAGGCTAGTGTTTTGTAGCTGCTTCCCACACCTGAAAACCTAGTGTTAAGATACTCTATTTCCATTAAAACATTTCTGTTTCCCACTTTTCGCCGAATTCTAGAGACATTTCGTGTTGAATGGTGGAACTCATCGCTGTGTTTTGTCTCGTTGTTTGGGCGAGAAACTGAAAATGAACAGAGAAGAAAATAATCTTCTAATAAATGTTCGAAATGAAATCGAACCCAGGATTTTAAGTTCCAAAGTCAAAGTCACGTACTATATGGTATACATACTCGTATATACCATAATGAAAATGAGCTTTACAACGCCATTATTACGTAAAATGTTTTCATAGTAACGCTCTTTTGTTTTGAAACAAAATAATATTATTACAATAGGTTTATTGACTTATTTCCTTAACAGTAATGTTTAGAATTTCAATAAATAGTTTCTAGTTTATTAATAAGAATATTATGAAAATAAACAGATTGTTTGGTTGGACTCACTAATCTTAGGAACTACAAATAGATTTTGTTTGTGTTGGAGATTATTATTATAGGATAGGATATTACATCATGTTATATTAAGATTGCAAATAATGTTTCGATCTAGTTTATTATATTATCTTCGTAACTTCGTGATGAAAGCATCTTATATTGTAGAAAAAGCTATAGTATATTTTAATTTTATTTGCAATATTTTTAGGGTTAGCCGTGGTGGTTCTTACAAGCGTGCGACTGTAAACGCCATAGGTTGTGGTTTTGCTTTCCATTGGATCCTTCTGATAATAAGAAAGAGAATTGAGCCACGAAACGTGCAATGCCTCTAGAATTAGGCAGAAAGTGGGGAAATTAAGTATCTTAATGAGAACGTAGTGCATTACACTGCGCCTAGGTGCCCATGACTAGTTGCCCAGGTCCCCTCTGCTTACTCCGGTACGTGCACGATACAGTGTGTAATACTTTTTCCGTAGTTAATTTTCGAGACATTGTGTGTTGAGTGGCGCAACTTAACGCCGCACGCGCATCAACTACCTTGAGTGGGAATTGCAAATCCAAAACCGTCGCGTCTGCATACCGACGGCCTTAAAACATATTAAAATGTAAAATTTAATCATATGTAAAATATTCCAGAGATTTATATTAAGACCGTGTAAGATTTAGAAAATAAAGTCATTATCAGTAAACTGAATTGGAATTCTGTATACCGACTATTAGATCGCTATCTAAAGTGGTATTGTTATCTCACAATGGCTAGATAGGATTTATTGACTATGGTAATAAGATAGCTTGGTTCTGGGTAAATTACTATTATAGTTGCGTTACGTTTGTTTACTATAGTGGTAATAGTAACGTGATGTGATATTGAGGATTATAGTTCAATATCGATTTTGGTATATGGAGACTTTTAAGCTGATTTTTTATAAATAAGTAAGTTTTGTAATAGTGACTGTGCACCGAAAAAATGTATCTTCTTACTATTTTACAAGAGTTCTGTTAAAATATACATTTTAACAGAACTCTTGTAATTAGTTAATAGCTAATTTTGTTAATAATGGATGCCGTTGTGGCACAGTGGCACGTCCGATTAAAAATGTGATGGTTGTAGGTTTGATCACGACGTGTGGTGTAAGGTAAAAAAAGAAAAAAAAGATGAATAAGTTATAACTAGTTAATGAAATAAATACGGCTGCGTTGTGTACCGCCACTAAACACGCCATACAACTAGATTTCGGTTCTAGGTTCCCTCTGCCTACTCTACTATGTATGGGACAAAACGAATCAAGCTGACAAAACAAATATAAACAAAATGTTTTAATATTTTTTTAATTTATTTTATAAAATTTTAATTATTATTCCTATATTTATACTTAGTTTCATATAAAAAGAACTGTATAATTTTTCCATAAACAATCTACCATACGAATTTGTACCCACAATCATCTTCCAACAGTTTCTTCCATATTATTATATTAAAAACTGGATCACATAATTATGTTAATAGCAGGTAGTCCATATCATAACAAATTTTGTTCTTAAACAATAAGAAAGTATAGAACCTCAACAAGGCTCTTAAGTGAAACTGGCGCATTAGCGCGGGATGATTTGAGTCGATCGGTTATTAATTCTTCTTCGTGACTGGAACCGTAAGTTTCGTTGTGGTGAGAGTTATAACCGGAGATATAATATCTTATTTTTTTAATCAGCTTCACGCTGTATCCCGCACTCAGCAGGGTAGGCAGAGGGAAACTATTGTTAAGACACTCCGTTCCCCATTTGCCATCGAATTCTGGAGGCATTGCGTGTTGAGTTGCGGAATTCAACGCCGTGCATTGCCTCGCCACCAGAGCGAAGATATGGAAAACAGAAATTTAAATACATATTTAATTTTCTCGAGTGGGGATCGAATCCACAACCAGTCGCGTTTACAATCTGCTATCTATACTTGTGCACCTACGCCACGACTGGCGCAAGCACACTTTTCTGAACAACTGATTTGAATCAGGATAATCTTTTATACTTGTATATATGGGTATATCGTGCTGTATTAATTTATAGCACGCTATATCCAAGAAATGGAATAATTTCACATTTCACTATTCGTGTGCTGCGTAAACAGATTGAATTGATTGATTGATTGATTGAGATTGACAGATTGAGATTGGCAGGTTGATTGAGAGAAAAATTATACCTGAAGGAATTGTCCCCATTTAAAAGTTCCAGTACCAAGGCAAAAACGCGGATTGAGTTCCGCCACTCAATATACTTAACACTAGGTTCCCTCTGCTTACCCTGCTATATGCGGGATTCAGCGTGAATTTTGCGACTCTAGGGCCGTAGGTTGGATTCTTGTTCAGTCTTGTCTTCTAATATTTTAAAAGTCAAAGTAATTCTAATATGAATAAAACGCTATGAGTTTTTAACTTATACCAAATGCACATACCGCCTAAGGCCGTATCACACCTCCACCTAAGCTCAGATAACCATCGGCGTTATAGTCCAATATCTATCTCTAAAGTTAGTTATAAATATGCATCTAATAAGCTATAATTTGTAGTTCTTGTTGATTGTTTGAAATATATACCTCATTATACGATTATATGGTAATGTGTGATTACTTAAAATTAAAATATTTTTGATTTTCAATATATAGTCCATTTTGATTGTCGTGGCGCAGGGTCATAAGCGCACGACTGTAAACGCGATAGGTTGTGGGCTCGATTCCCGCTCGAAGAAATTAAATATTGAATGTTTTCATTTCTCTCGCTCTGGTAACAAGGCAAAGTGCAGTGTTGAGTTTCGCCACACAACGCACAATGTCTCCAGAATTCGTCTGAAACTGGGGGTCGGAGTAACCTAACACTAGCTCAATTTCCCTCTGCCTATTCCGGCCAGTGTACTGTATGAAGCTAAAAAATAAAACTATATTATTCCATGTGTAAATTCAATCTGTGTTCTCTATAATGTGTAAAGTATCATATTTCTTCAACATATTCATATGCTTAAGTATTCATGGTTTTGGAAAAATCCTAGTAAGAATGTGCCTATAAAAATATACCATTTGTAGATTCATAAATATTAATGACATATCTTTTTAGTACAGTAGGGCCCTGTCGCGGTAATTGCAGGTTCAATTCTTGCTGGAGACAACATTTAATATGTTATTCATTCGATTACAAAAAAGAATGAGATGTAGTACATTTTAATTATTCGTTATATTAATCTCGTTACATTCTTTAAGTCATAACATGAATGGAAAGTAAATATGACAGCATTAAGGAATAAAACAGAGGTCATGGTGGTATAACTAGACTACGTATAATATTTAATACGATGGTTGTGGGTTCCGATCTTGTTCGAGAAAAATAATGGTTTTCATTTTCCTCCTCATTCCCTACAAATTAGAATGAGAGAAAAAGCGGTGAAGCATACTTTACAAATTAATGAATGAGAGGCGTCGGAAGGTAAATTAAGTGCAGTCTCGAAATTGGGTTCTATCTAATTACCCTACTGTACGGGAAAAAACGTGATAGATTATATCAAGGTGATTTATTGTAAAAAAATATTAAGCGTTATTTATAGTAAAAACGTTTATAAGAACTTAGAACACACAAGTAAATTGGTCATTAAATGAAATTATTATCAATATATTGTTGAAATTAGCAATTCTATAGATCCAATAAAATTCCTCAGTTTTTGCGTAAAATTCATTCAACATTCTTAGCCTCAATTCTAGAATCGTGTGAAGTAGTTCGAACGACAACGGCTTTTAGGAAGTTATTGACTTTAATGCTGTTGTTGTGGATTCGATTTCTTGTAAAGATTTTTTTTTTCACCTTCAGTGGGGTAGATAGAGGGGATGTAGTGTTAGGACAGTGCTTTTCTATTAAAATACTTCCATTCACTTATCGCCCAATTCTGGAGGGATTGCGTGTTGAGTGGCGAAACTGAACGCCGGGCTTTGCCTCCCAGAGCGAATAAAATGGAAATATTAAATATTTCATTCCTTCGAGGGGGAATCGAACTCACAACCTGTCGCGCTTACACTTACGCTTCCATCTGTCTAACCTGGAATTTGTGCTTAATACAGCGTGAATCCAAAAAAAATTAAAAAAGAACATACGATGTAGGGCATACAAATAAAGTTGTTTTGAAACTCGCTAAACGTGCCGCTATAAAACAAATCATTATGTTGTAAAAAATGTTTATTTTTCAACAATAGCGCCGCAGTTACATATGTCTTGTGACCAGAATTTCAAACGATTTATGGACAAAATAAAAAGCAATGTGGGTAGTTGTGGATGATTGATATTCTGCTGAGCTGTTTCACACGATGTTTTTACAGTGCCGAGGCAGTAGTGCATTTGATTATTATCGATTAGAGTAATGTTTTTATTAAATGACTTTTTATTTATTTTGTTATTTTTATAGTAAGACAATTTTTCAGTATAAAGAAGGAAGGTCCAATGCAACGGATAAATCACACGATTAAGGGGTAACTCACATTAAACCTAAACTATCGCACGAAAATTACTGTAGTACCGTCTATTTTAAATTTATTTAGTAATTTGATAAAGTTAGAGTTAAGTTTTGCTAAAGACGTTAGTCTCAGGAGTTGCTGGTTCAAATTGACAAAATATTTTTGTGTTTATAATCTATTTCCTGGAGAAAGAATTATTCCATTTTTGTCTTTGACTATTACTTTACAGTAATAGTCAGTTATGTGGATGTGGTCAACTTCACCTAAGAGTTTAGAATGTCTCATACACAACTCTTTTTTTTCTCCTTTTGACTAAGTGATTGGAGGTCTAAGTAAAAAATAGTAGAAGTACCTACGTATTCATATTTATATTCATGGTATAAGAATGTTAACGTAGATTGATCAGAGCCCTTGGACAGTTTTCTAGAGGTATAAGTTTAAGTTCAATTTTTTAAAAGGTATAACGCTAAGAGGAATAAGTCTATCAACAAGGAACTAAAGAAATGATACAATTTTGTATTCGGCAATAGTAATTTTACTATTGCCACTTTTTTCAATAAATACCTTCACACAGAAAAAAATGTAAACCATATTATGATAAACAAAAAAAAAGAGCACCGCTGCTACACGTTAAATTTTTGATGCAACCGGAATTATAACTGACTTATCTAACCGACAAAGCAATAAATCTCAAACCGATGAGGTCGTAAGAAGAAAGCGCTTATTACTCGGTAACGATGAGTTAAAAGAGATGTGTTTTCACAGATATTCGAATATTTTGGATATATTATGACTTTTTTGATTTAAATAATCTTTTTTAATATTTCACTTACGTACATGTTTGCATATGGTATTTATCGTCACAAATATATATTGGTGGTTCTATATTTTTTGTATCTGTTTTTAGCTTTATCTTCTCGCTTTATCCCTTGCACACTAAACACTATGGTCTCTGCATACCTCTTTTGCCTCGCCTTACAATGTGATCTTCTTCCAGTATCATCGTTAGTCGATGGTCAACAGAGGTTTCCCCTGCCTCTCTTTTTCATCAATCGTTCTCTCGTCGTGCCTAAGCTCTTTCAATTATTTAGTACCTTTGTCTTCCTTGAATTCAAGCTTTTTGTGTATTAATATGCCAATTTTAGTTACACTATAAAACAATAATTAATATTTGGGACAACATGTGACTGTAATCGCAACGGTTGTGGGTTCGATTCTCGCTCGGGTGAATGAATTATTTTCAAATCTTTCCTCTTGTAAGACAAATTGTGGCGTTACGCCCATAATCGAGCAGCATCTCGAATACAATAAGAAAGAGCAAAATAAATAGTCATTCTGTTCATCGCTTTTAATACATTTAGAGATCTATTCGAACCTACTGTCGTATTTTAATTCTAAGCCTATATTCTAATCCTAATCTTTACAATTGACATAAACATACTGAATCCTATATTCACTGTAATTTATCTTAAGAAATAACTCTTATGCTCATGAGGTTGCATAAAAATAATTACTAGAACTCAAATAGCTTCTAAAGAGCACTAAAACTAAACAAATACAACCATTTCAACCTGTAAGTTATTGGAAGGTAGAAAATCAAGGCAATTTAAGTTTCGTTTGTATTTAAAATGCCATTACATTGTCGAAGTTTAATTTGCTTTCTGAAACTTGTAATGAATTGCTCATTGTGCATTGAAAGTTGCTTTCTCGATACTTAAAGCTCAGTGTAGGATAACCACAATATAAGATTTATTGTGTAAGTTACGCTACTTTTTGCTTGCTATTTACTTTTTATGGTACATAGCAAATGGCTGAACACTATGTTTTTCTCCGCTTTTCGCACAAATTACGGACAGATATCGTTTTGTACTATAGCGGGGAAATGAAAATATTTCATTCAAACCAATCTAGATCAAGGCAACAACCATTATGCTTGTATTTATAAATTTTTACTCATTCTGGCTAGATAAAATAACGGTTTCCTTTAGAATGAAAAAATAGGGATTATGGAGTATTGTATTATTTGATTCTTTCAGTCTACTTAGTACTATATGAGATCCTCAAAGAATAAGATAATATAAATACTCCCTACAGATATCTCTGTGACAATAAAAATAAATTGTAACAAGCGTATAGACATTTCGCCTTACCATTGACAAGACGTAACATTGAATACATTGTACAAGGATTTTGAAAATAATATAAAAAAATAAGTAATATAACAACCTTGTCCAAACAACATGGCCACCCTAGTTTTAAGTTTATAGTCCTTCAAGGTTTCAATGCGTTAAAAGTTCTTATAATTAATATAAACTAAGTAAGTTTTCAATATTAAGAAAATATATATTTAATATTTTAAAACATCAAAGCTGAAGACCTTAAATATCGTTATGAGAAAAATAAATTAACTTGATAACTGTCTTTATTGACTTATTTTAACACTGCTTCAAAATAGAATTTAGTATAACGGTTTATAAATTAAATTCTTGAGGTCGGTTGTGGCACAGGGGCACGAGCGTGCTGTAAACGAAACGAGTCGTGCGTTCGATTCCCACTCGAGGAAATTGAATAATTATTATTATTTTTTTCACGCTCTGGTAACAGTGCAAAGCGTATGGGGTATTTTTTTCGTCAATAAGTCATGAAAATAAAAAAATATATAATTAAAATTTAAAATATTTTTAAACTACAAATATATTACTGCCTTATAAATAAGTATAAAATCAAATCATTCTCTCAATTGTCACATCATCTTTATTAGCTTACAAGCGTTTATTAACAAGTGATGTCACTTTCACACGAACGCAGTTCAATAAAATAACTATTTATTCAGGTTAAAATCCTATAGAGAATTGTTCTTATATACTAAGATTGATGGTTTCGCTAATATAAGTATGTTTAGTGTAATATACACATGCTATTTTTTATATGTTTTATAAATTAACTAGTAATCTGGCTGCAATCTGGTCTCTCTCTCTCTATTTCCCATTAAGACGCTTCCGTTCCCCACTTTCCGCTGAATTCTTGAGTTATAGCTTATTGAGTGGCGGATCTCAACGCTGCGCTTTGCCTCGTTACCAGAGCGAGGAAATGAAAATATTAAATATCTCATTCTCCCAGTGGGCTTGTTGAAACCATCGCGTTTGCAGTCGCAGGATTATTGGGCCACGACAGCCTCATACTGGTTTATATAAAAAAAACAACATTTTATGTAGGAAAGTTTAAGATTTGTTGAATATATTACATCATGTTAATAGTTTCGATGTAACCCGTGGTATTTGCGGTCAGAGTTACCGCGGTCAATTAAAGTGTCAATTCTTAGTTACTTTCACTTAACCTCGTGGGCGAGAAGCTGTATTCGTGTACTTAGTCTTTTACTGAAAATTGCATCAAAATCCGTTACGCAGTTTGAAAGATCTAAGCTTAAATGAGTTTGAAGGTTTTTTAATACATGATTTATATACATTTTCTCGCGCTGTAAAGTCAATTCAATAAGTCATTTCCATTATTTAACATTTGATGTCTCAAAAATTATTACACTAGACATCCTCTGCTTTTGCAAGGTAGACGGAGAGTATGCAAAAAAAACGTGCATCTGCCATTTTATAAAGTAACTAGTGATAAATATTTAATAAAAATCTCCGAAATAAAGATTTAAAAATGATCATTTTTCCCAGTTTACTTCACTCTGGTTTACTATTAAAGTTAAATATAAGAAGTATCTACTTAAACTCTACAAAATCTTATTTTAGAACTCGTTTGAATGCGTACAACTTCTTATTTGATAAAAAAAAATATTAAGAAACAAAGGCTATTTAAAATTCACGTCGCAGCTCACGTAAAACACAATGAATTACCAATTTTTGGACAATAACGAATACTCTGTGGAACAATAGATTTTTTTACCTTAAAATAATAGGTATGTTATAATGTCAGCGAAGGAATGTTGCCATTTGTATTGTAGATAAAATATTACCCGTGGTTTTGCCCAAATATTTATTTAAATTGAAATAACTAAGATTAGCGTAGAGGCCAGTCGTGGCGTAGGGGCACAACACACGTAAACGCGACAGGTTGTGAGTTCCATTCCCACTCAAGGAAATGAAATACAAGATTTGGCTAAAATTGGGAAATTGTTTTAATGGGAACGTAGTGTCTGGTGTCTGATCAGTTAATATGTGTATGGAGATGTGTTTAGCTTCACACTCACTCGGTTGTGACTTTTTTTTAAAGCTTGGACAGCTTTAAGACATAATTGTAAATATTTTCAGTTTTCTTAAACAATCTATCTTTTGTTTAGCTTATTGGACCCATGTTAACTTCAAAATCATTAACAATATTAATAGAGAAAGGAAAATATTTAGAACTGTACGTAGCAGCACCTGATGGCACGATCTCGAGTCCAAGTATGTTTAAATTCTTATAGGTTTTTGCATAATCATTTCCATTAAAAAAAAGCGATTCACGTCATTGTTTTTTTTTGATTCATGTGATTTTAGCAACGTTTAGCCATCTGACGGTAAACGATATGGTTGTGCATTTGATTCCCACTCGGGGGAATGAGCTATTTTCATTTTCTTACTTTGGCAACAAGATATAACGTAAAGTTGAGTTCTGCCACTCAACACTTGCAATGTCTCCAAAATTGGATGGTAAGTGGAGAACGAAGTGTCTTAACACTATATCTATACAGCATGAAACTATATTTTTTGAACAATACTCTAATTTAAATATCATTATCCCAACATTGAAGGATGGCTCTATCTATCCATCAATAACATGCTTATCTCAATTTATTCAGCCATCTCCATACAGCTCAGATCGGTCTACTCCATTTTATCGTGAGACCACCATTTTAAATATATTATTCTCACTGATAACGTGACTCTTGAACAAGACAAGTAAATCGTTAATTATTCAAAATACTTCGTAGTATGGAAGACTAGCAGCCTATCTGAGGCTTCGCCCGCTTAAAGTCAATATCAAAGTCTTTTTGTAACGTATGTGTTATTTTTATACAAGTAGATAATATTATTGTAAGTTTTCATTTAAATCTGTTCTGTAGTTTTTGCGTGAGAGTGCAACAAACATGCATCTTCACAAATTATAATAGTAGTTAGGATAGGATACCTACTTTACAATAATAATTTAGTTTTAAAATGACATTGGATTCTGCTTATATTTATTAATTGTTCCTGTTTAAAAAACAAATATTTAATTTGATGTTTACCGTTCCATTTTATTTAATCATTTCTTGCTTTACTAATTGTTAAATTTAAGCAACAACTTAATTACGATATGTAAAAGTGGTAAAAATTTCACTAAGCTCTTTATTATCTCTTTTTAGTACTAACAATAAATTTTATATACACTTAAGACGCGTCTTTATCAAACCTGTTTTTCCACACTTCTTTTAAATCACGAATCACATTTCATTAGGATTTAAAATAAATAAAGTAAAGTGTTGTAAATTAAATATAATTCTTTACATAATACTATATACAAAAATTATATTATAAACGTTTTATAAATATTAATAAATTATGTTTTTAGACACCACGTGCGGCACATTGTGGGTTTGATTACCACTTGAAGAAATGAAATATTTATTATTGTCATTTCTTCGCTCTGGTGTCAAGGCAAAATACGGCGTTGAGTTCCTCCACTCAACAAGTAATACCTTTAGAAATCGTCGGAAAGGGAATGGAAGTATCTCAATGGGGACGGAGAGTCTTATCAGGTTTCCAGGTTTCCTCTGCCCCCTGCTATATGGTGAACATATCGTTAATTGAAGAAAAAATAATTAAACAAGCAAAACCAAATAAATATGGTAGTATACAATTCATTCATTCAAATTACATTTCCCATAGTGGTCTTCTAAGTATAGACTATATAAGTATACTAATAGTCTATAGTTGAAGAAGGAAATAATCGATATCACTTGCATTATGTAGAGCATTCGACCGACGTTAGGGTCATGTTATGTAAGATTTTTAAGTTAAATATTCATAAAAATATTATTAAACGATGCTTTTGATAATCTAGTTTTTGTATGTGACTTCGTCTGTGTAGATATATTTTTTTATTCTTTCTTAAAAACGATTTTTAAAGAAAAGAATTACTGTAAGTGTAAGGTTGTGAGTTCGATTCCAGATGATGAATTATGTTCATTTCCTCGCTTTAATCGTAAGACAAAGCATGGTGTTAAGTTCTGCCACTCAATTCTCAGTTCTTCCGTCCAATTCCAGTTGTGTGTTGTTGTGTTAACTTACTAATGGCTAGCCAGTCAAAATATATTTAGTCTTTTTATATTTATTTTATTTGAATTCCTTTTTGGTATCAATAGATACAGTAAAATTTTTGCGTAATGTATTTCCCACACTTTTTTTACTTTGGACAGTAGTATCTACAGTACTAAAAAAAATTTTTGTAGAAGATTGTTTCTAAAGTCCTAATAATATAATATTATGGATTTAGTTATTTTTTTACAATGTGAAGCTTGGGAAAGATTATAAGCTTAAAGATTATTTTTATGGCTTTTGAAAGAAAAAACGGGATGTCCGTATATCAGATTTGAAGTCCACATAACGGAAGACCATATGGCAATATTATCACAGCTTGCCGTTGATGACATGACATTTGTTTTGCAAAAAACCTACTAATGATTCTGAAAGAAGTCAAGTGAATTATTAATGTTAATTCAACTAAATTATTTTTATTGTTTTAATGTAAGTTAAGTTTTAATTAAGGTATCTGGGTGGTGTAAGCTTTCGTTAAGGATTTATAGAATAACCGATTCAATTTCACATATGACATATCCATTTAGTATATGACAGGCGTTATTTTAGAATATTTTTGGCTTTCCACATATCTTTCGAGACATTGTGTGATTAGTGGCAAAATTCAACATCGCGATTTGTCTTATTGCCAGAGCGAAAAAAATAAAATAATTCAGTGCAATGAGTGGGAATCGAGCTCACAACCCTCGTGTTAACAGCCTGATCGTGTGCCGCTGCGTCACGATGGCCTCCATTTATAGTACCTACATATTTAGAAATAACTTCTCTATCATAAAAGTAAAATGCCATATGATAGTTATCTATCTTTGATTACACAAATAAATAACAATTTATATGTGATAGGATAAACCTACTTTCGCGTATTACAATAAGTGACGTATATGAAGCCTCACCAGTGCCGCACTTATATTACTTGGTCGATAAATGATTCACAATTGTACATATAAAATGAATTTATAGCAGATGCTACAGTTGCGCAGTGAAATATCTAAAACTATAGATATTAACTTTTAAGTTAAATTTCCAAATCAGATTTTTTCAGCTTTCAGATTTTTTCAGCACGCTGTCTATCCTGCTGTATTGGGATATACAGCAGGATAGACTGAGAGAGCCTAGTGTTGAAACACTTCGTTTTTTTAAATGTTTTGCAATTACGAGTTTAGTGTTGAAAAAACTCCGCTTTTTTGTGTTACCAGGATAAACTGAGAGAGCCTAGTGTTGAATCACTTCGTTTTTTTAAAATGTTTTGCAATTACGAGATCAGTGTTGAAAAAACTCCGCTTTTTGTGTTACCGAAGCGGGGATTTCAAAATATTTTAATTTGTTTTTCTTTAGAACTTTCATCAAAAACAAATAAAAATCAAACAAAATAATCTTTTATCACAAGCACTTTCGAAATGTCAAGTTATATAGAAATGTCAATAGCATCCTACAGAAACTACTACAAAATAGAAACTCTATCTGTCTGTTATCTATGATAAGTTTAATAAAATAACAAAAAATTAAATTTCTTCTGGTATAGAAAATTTTACATATACAACTTTCAATATAGACACATTACTCGTACAATTGGATATTATTTTTTTAGGTTCACTCTGTATCCTGCATAGAGCTGAGTAGGTAGAGCGAAAATAGTATTAAAACACTCCGTTCCCCACGTACAGCCCAATTTTAAGACATTGTATGTTAAGTGGCGGAACTCAACGCCTGAGCTTTCAATAAGACCGAGCAAAAAAATGGAAATAATTCATTCCTTCAAGTGGGAATTGAACCTACAACCGTCGCGCTCACAGCCAAACGACCTCTATACCCATTAGATATTATTAATCTATATAACAGTGTTATAATAACAGGTTATGCTCAGAACAGTTCACCTTCGTGATTTTATATCCAATTAAGGCGTAATTGCTTTAAAGCTTACGAAGTTTGGTTATTTCATTATTAGTTTGCTAGATATCAGTTAATTTGAGGCATACTTAATGATCATATTAGTATATATTATGGACGTGTGTGATAGAACAAACATACATAGCTTGCGTATATGTATTTTCAGTATTTAATTTTTTTCAGGGTTTTTTCTGTACGATAGAGTAGGCAGAGGGAGCACAGTGTTAATACACTTAGTTTTTCGAGATAATTTATGCTGAATTCTGGGAGCATTTAGTGTTGAGTGGTGAAACTCAAGGCCGCGCTTTGCCTCGAAATTAGAGCGAAGAAATAAAAATATTAAATATTTAATTACCTCGAGTGGGAATCGAACCTATAACCAGTCTAGTTTACATTTGTGCTCCTGCGCCACAACTGGCTTCAGTGTTAACTAAAAATTATGTAATAAAATACTATGTAATTAGAAATACATAACGCTGATCTAGTACATATTATATTCACGTACGAATACACTATATAAACATTTAATCGTCATTCTTACAAAATATAAATATACAGAATGTATTTCCTTCTATTAATATTACAACGGAGTAAAAACACATTATAATAAAAACTGCTACTTTCCCAGCTTAATGCAACAGATGGAATCAACAGAGAGATTTCTTTATTTATTATTTAAAAATAAATACGTTACGAAAGCATAAAAATCAGAAAGCTACAAATTTATAGTTGTTAAGCTTTCAACCTTTTTGGTTGTGAATTGTGAAAAATTTAATAACCGGAGCGACGGCGGCAAAGTTCAATCCAGTTGTTGTGAATAAAATTTGATCTCACGTGCACTGTTTGCTTCATTTGAAGGTACAGTTGCTGAGATAAGTGGTTATTTTTTTTTTCTTTACGGATCCCTAGCAGAGTAGCCAGAAAAATGGGGTGCCAAATGGTACAGTCTCTGTATAGTTCTTTCGCCTCGTTTACTACACGTCAGGCTCGGTCGTGTAATTTAAGATTTAATATTTAAAAAACGTATGACCTGAACGTACTTTTTATATATTTTATATATATTTTTATTTTTATAGTACTGACCGTACTTTTGTTATATTTTTTTGTTATAGTTGAATTTTCAACAAATGCAACTTCTCAATGCAAAGCGCGGTGTTGAGATCCGTCATTTAATTCAGTGGATATTGCAGAATGGTAGTGTCTTAATGAAGAACAGAGTGTTTTAACATTAGGGTCTCATGTTCCTCTACCTACTCTGTTATGGGCGGGATACAGCGTTAAGCTAAAAAATGAAACTTCTCTATTTAAACAAAATATCTTAGCATGAGTTTCTCAAAAAATACTCGTCTTAATTGGCTAGAAAGCAATAGTTTCCAAGAGCCGCAGATCCCCTTTATACAAAAAATAAATATATGTATGTATTTCTAAATGTTGTCCATTGCTAAGTGTGTAAATAATACATATTGTTAAAATAATAAAAAAAAATGTAAAAAAGATAATAAAAGAAAATAACAATAAAAAAATAATATTCGCTAACAATTTATTACTTAATTGTACAGGGCGTTTAGCCCGCGGCGTGCGTAGTCTAGTCTTTCATTACATGCATGCACCCGTTTCGAATCTATCGATATCCCTTTTATGTTAAAATTGGTGAAAAGCAAACTAACGCTGCTGGCTAAACTTGGTTTTGTATTATTTTTTTGTTTATAATATTGTATAGTGTAATTGGGTATTATTGAGATTTATGTTTATTGAAGTATAGTTCTATACGATACAGCGCGCGGCGGTGAGTTCCGCCACTGAGCACTGTCTCTGGTGTGTGCTCAAATTGGGCGGTGAGTGGGGACGGAGTGACTTAATACTAGGTACCTTCTGCCAATCCTGCTGTTCAGGAAAAGCGTGAAGCTATTTTACTACAGGTTACAACGAACCCGCGACCTACAACTTAGCTAAAAGAACATACTCACATAATACTGACTACCAAACTCTCGACAATCATTTTAGTTTAATCACAATTATTTATTAAACTTAACAAATTTTTATACAAGTGAATATAGCCTTTGTATAGTTATTTTTAGAACCATTTCAGATTGCTCCCTATATTTCAGGGGATTTCGCTTAATTGTGTACAAAGTAGACAAGCTTGTCCGTCTGTTTGTTGAGATTTGCATAGTTATTAGTTTCACAGGTTCATTTCTGTTTGATGGGGGACTATATTAAGGCTATTGATTTTTAAATCCTCTTTGTTTTCGGCTTAAATTTTGGATTTATAATGCTTTTTCTAATGCTGTAAGAAATGTTTGCTGTTAGGGGATCGGTCTTTGCTTATAAATGTGTATAGAAAATTGTAATTTATATGTAGATTATAAATCTACGTTTAAGATAATTTATTCAACTGAACGTGGTGAGTGTGGGTTCGAAATATTCGAATACCATTATTCGATTTTTTTTACTTATCAGTTACTTTTCCTGAATATGTTTTTGTATATTGGGGTTTTTTTGATTATTATAAATAAATTGATAGTGGACAAGACGATAGAGTTATGCAGAGACTGTAAAGCTTAGCGCTCCGCTCTCTGCATACTCTGCTAGTGGTTAAGCGTGAAGCTACTGGAATTTAAGCCTACAATTATCTGAACCCCATTTTTTTTTTAAATTAAAAAAAAAAATAGTTTCGCCCTGCATAGCACAGCAGGCAGGGGCAACCTAGTATTAGGTCTCCGACCCACCGCCAAGTTTTAAATTTTTTCAAGACATGGTGCGTTGAGTCGCTTAAATTAACGCCGCATTTTGTACTATAAGAAATGGGGATCAAACCTATTATCGTCTTGTTTACACGTACACAATTTCCCGGTTCACCACGACGGCCTCAAACATAATATAAACATATAAATTATATCCAAATGAATTAACCAACGTTTTCAAAGTTAATTCTTACAACTATAACTCGAAACCAGATTTTTCATACAAGACGTGTCTATATAAGGAGATAAAAAGACTTCGCGGTGTTCACTAGAGCGGTCAGCGTGGTGTCGAGTGACGCCACACGCAGTGTAACCCACCTTGGCCTCGGAATAATGTAGAAGTGGTGTATACGGTATATTTTAGCTTCACGCTGTATCCCGCATATAGCAATACATGCAGAGGGAACGCAGCGTTAAGAAACTCGACTCCCGACTCTGCATCGAATTTTTCGAAATATTGTGTGGTTGTCACCAAAGCGATGAAATGAAAATATTAAATGATAATTATTTTTTTAGTAGGAATTGAACTCGTAATGCTAACGTTTAGGGGCACACGCTTGTGCCACTGCACCATTTTTAGGGCTCCGTACCCCTTAAGAACCCTTATAAGATCACTTTGTTGTCCGTCTGTATGTCTGTCTATCAAGAGCCTTTATCTTGGGAACGCTTGGACATATCTAGTTGCAAGTTCTGCGGCTCAACGCCACTTTTTGCATTATTACCAGAGCAAGCAAGGAAATGAAAATCTTTAATATTTCATTCTTCAACTGAACTTCCAACCGTTTGCCATTGCCTTTGCGTCGTTAGAAACTCCTGGGTCCTTGCACAACGACGTTTCGATGGTTGTAGGTTTGAAAATTAAATTTCGTAATTCTTCCTGCATAACAGGATAAGCGAAGAGCATATAGTACTAAAATGTATTAAGCTTTGGTATGTTTGAATCGAGATATTGCGTGTTTAATAGTGTAAATGAGCCGCCGCGCTTCGTCTTAAATCAGGATCGAGGACATTTATTTTATTTTAAAATACGCGCTTTGCCTCGTTACCAAAATTTGAAAGATTGAATATTTCATATCCTCGAGTGGGAATAGAACCCATAACCTGTCGCATTTACACTCGCACTGCCTCACACAGCTGTCTTAATATTTGTTGATACTACTTCTATTAAGTATCTGGTAATATATGCACCTTATATTGAAATAAAAAGACGTTCTTATGTTACAAGAAACAAGCCGATTTATGTTACTGCGTCTGATTTATTCTTTATTTGCTGATTCTTTTGTTAAATGTTCTCTTCAGTAAAGTTAATTTTCCATATCACGTCTTAGGTGCCCGTATTGCGCTTTAGAAAAATCTTTTTTTTTGAACCAGCTTAGTTGATTTTTGTTTTAAATTGCAATCAAGTTTGTCGTATCATTTCCTCCTGTAAAATTCGAACCCACAATAATCGCCATATACTTGTATCTAGGTATAAAAGTAGAATTCTTACATATTTTGGTAATATTTCTAATAATGTTGATGTTAATACAAATTTAATAAATACCTATCTACCAAAGTTAAATTTGAGACCCAATTTTGCTATGACGAGACTCTCAGGCCAATTACTCGAAAGATATCTAATATTTTTCTAATTTATTGTCTTTTACCGAAAGACGATAATATTAATATAACAATTAATTTACTATTCAACTTTTCTCGTGAATTACTTTGACATTTTTGTGTCAATTATTAAAATGTGCAATGGTTTTTAGTAGATTTCGATATAGCGACTTTAATTAGACCATCGCTACATTTGACAGTAAATGATGGTTGTGAGATTGATTCCTCGTCGGCATCAATTATTTTCTTTTGCTCACTCTGGTACTATGACAAAGACGTTGAGTCCTACTACTAAACAGGCAATGTCTCGAAAAATGTGTTGTGCGCTGCAATTTGTATTGTTCTTTCCATCAAGTGGAAATAGAACCCATAGCCGTCACGTTTACAGTCAGAAGCTGTGTCACAGCGCCGTGATGGTCTTAATTTTACTATTCCTTAAAAAAGACCTTTACAATAAATATATCTATATGCAAAAGATTATGTTAAAAATTACTTTCAAGATGTGCCCATGAGTATTCACCTTTATAAAATTAATCCAATACTTGATATAAATTTTGAAAAGGTTAGCTGTTTACTCAACTCGATCCTTTGACCCGTATACGATCAAATTTACTCAAAGTATACGATATTGAAATTGTAATTAAGCCCTAGCTAGGTACTGGTGACATTATGTATTTCAAATTAATTTCTTTTTGCCTTTTCAACCGGTAATGTTGATTTATATTATAGGTAAATACTTTAATTTTATATTATAAATTTATTAAATATATAATAGAATGTTTCCCGTACATAGCTAAGTAGGCAAAAGGAAGTTTATGTTAAGTCACTGTGTTCCTACTTAAACACTTCTGTTCCGCACTTTCCGTCGAATTCTTGAGACACTGCGTGTTGAGTAGCTGAACTAATCGCCGCCTCGTTACCAGAGAGATGAAAAGAAAATATTATATATTTAATTCCCTAGAGCGAGAATCGATTCCCACAACCATTGGATTTACAGTTACGGCAAAGCCATGGCAAAGAGGCTACAAAGACATAAGGATATAAAACATCCATAGCGTATTTAAATGTACCTACTACTATTGTAAGCTTCACTCGTACCGTACTATAAGTTAATTAAGGGACAACTTCAGAGGCGCCCGGGGAAACGATCATAAAGCTATTTAAATTAAACCATGTCATTAACTTCATTAATATCATTAATTTACATTTGATGCCTCGTCATTAACGGTTGTCGTAAGCGTGTGTCGTTAATAAATTTATATTTGAATATAATATGTTATATACGTCTAGGTATTTCTATGCTTTTTTCACATTGTATATATTTCTTCATTTTATAAAATATTTATAAAAATAATTTATATATAGACTAGGAAAGGAAAAAAATATATAAACTTTTAAACTATTTGTGTGTTTGTTTGTGTGCTTGTGCAAGCTAATCTCTGAATTTTACTGATTTAAAGATAATTACTAAGAATTAGCGGAAATTAGCGGTAGCGGAAATTTGTAAAAATCTCCCTACAGAGATGCTAACAACATAAGTTGTA
>DWAN01000655.1:0-21915 GCA_018230445.1 Heliconius hewitsoni | reverse complement strand
ATTTCATCTCCTCGAGTGGGGATCGAACCCACAACCAGTCGGATTTACAGTCACATTACGTGCCGCTGCGCCACGACTGGTTATAAATTGTTATATTGATACAAGCACTTGTCTTCAAATTATAAAAATCTAGGTCTATAACCGAATATGTATGGCGATTAGTAAAATAGCTACATGAACTGACTGAGGCGACTTGTCTATCAAATGGCAATCTGTACCACCCTTTCAATGTGTATTGAAATGTTTACAACCTGATATTATATTAGTAAAAATAATTATTATTTCTTTATGATTGTAACAATTTTTTTTATATTTAAAACTAGTTTTATTTAGTACATACAGCTTCAACTCTGTGGCCGATTGAAAATAGCTAAGTTGCGTCGAAATTATCGATTATGTAATTGTGAAATCTATGATATCGAAGTAGTTGATAAATGGAATATATACTAGAGAGGTTTTTTAATCCGAACAATCAAAAAAAAAATTATCAAAATACATTAAAGTAGGGAACGGAAATATCTTATTGGAAACTGAGTGTATTAATACTAGGTCCCCAGGGTCCCTCTGCCTGCCGTACTATATGCGGAATATAGAGACAATGACTCTGCAAAGGTTCATAAATATAGTGTAATTTTTAGTATTGTTTACGACCAGTTAGCCAGATGTCGGCTCACTATTAAGCTATTTTATAAAGGGCCATTCCTAGTTCTTATTTCACTTATTCTATATAAAATCTTTAAATAGAAACTACAAAGACGAAATATTTTGATATTAAATAACTAACACCATGTTGATAAATTGACGCTATTCTAAGCTTTCTATTTATAGAATTATAATATATTTTTATCTAACAAAAATATCTAGGAAACCGGCGACGCAGTAGTTAAAAATAATTAAATGCTAAAACAAACCGAGAGGCGTTAAAAAACTTCTGATTAATTTTACTATCGGGTTCTACTCAAGTTTTGTATTTAGTAATAAATTAAGCTTGTTTAATAGATAATAAATCACTATCATCTGTTGCCTGAGACGGCGTTAAATTACACAGCTTCGTTATTTATTGTAAGTATCTCGTTGACTTTACTGCGGAATAGATTAGGTTTCAATTTTACGCATTTTCTAAAACAATGTTGTTATAAGAAAGCTTTTTGTCATAGTTATTCTATTGTAGAATGGCCGCTTACTTTATAAAATGCCAATATGTAAGATGATTCGTTATTTCTTTATTTTCAAGCCTAAATTTGAAATGTTATTATGTCATATAAAATTAGGTAAATAATTTATGCATCGCTCAATAAATTAAATTTACTTTAACTTTTTATTTATCTTTCATTGTATAAGCGTTGCGCACGCGCACAGCGGGACGTCGATAGTTGATCCAGGATTATTGTATTTGTACACAACTTCAAAGTAAAGTTCGCTTTTACGATAAATATTTTAACAAAAGATTTATTAAATATATGTATATGTATTTGATGATGTAATGTTATATTAGGTATATTTAAAGGAACAAAAATAACGTAACATATTTCTTTAATAAGTCAATAAAAATATATAGTTTATATAAATATGTATAAAAAATTTACGAAAACAATGAATTATTTTAAAGTGTAAATCCACACTTAGGAAAGATAAATACTTATTTAGAAAACGTATAAAAATTTGAACGTAGCGGGACTCGAACTCGCGCCTCCTGGAAACCGACCAGAAACGTATGGCTTAGTGGTCAGACCTGGTCGGTTTCCAGGAGGCGTGGGTCCGAGTCCCGCTACGTTCAATTTTTTTTACGTTTTCTAAATAAGTGATGAATTATTTTTATTTTTTCTTGCTGGTAATTAATATAGAAACTTAACGAAAATTGGGAATGCGGTGTCGTAACGCAAGATTCCCTATTCCCATCCTGCTTTAACTATCTGAGAAACAACACGAAGCTAAAAAAAACACATTAATCGCACCTCCATTTTGAGAATATGCTTCCACACACACAAAATTATAACTTGCATCTAAACTTGTACACATAAAACAAAATGTAAAATCAAAACCAATACTTCCCATCAAGATAAGATAAGATAAGATCCTCGATATTCATATGTCATAAACACAACAATCACCAGCTAAAAACACACACACACACACACCGACCACAATAGCATTCCTTCATTCGATTAACGACGTTCGAGATCGACCGACTCCTACACCGTCTTAGTTGACATTATGTAAATACGGCCCCACTCTATATTGTTGTACTTATTATGCTTTGGAAGATTCATTAGGTGAAGAAACATATGTTGTTTTATCTGTTTGATTGTGTGTGACAGGTTCTAGGTGTGTATGGTTTTTTTTTTTCAATTTTTTTTTAAATATTTTTTTGTTTGATTCTTTTAGATTGACGCTGTATCCTGATCATAGGACGGTAGGCAGAGGATAGGCTTGTGAGTTCCGTTCCCCACTTTCTGTGGAATTCATAAGGCATTGCGTTTTGAGTGGCGGAAGGAACTCAACGCCATGATTTGCGTCGTTACCAAAGCGGAGAAATGAAAATATAGAATATTTCATTTTCCTGAGGGGGAATCGAATCCATAACCTTTAACGACTAAAGTCACAAGCTAGTGCCTCTGCGCCACGACGGCTTTAAAGGAATAATAGATAATTTTCCAAAATATATTTTCATTTCTACAATTAGGAAAGAAAAATACCTTTTAATATTTATTGTTTTCTTAAAAGTAGCTAGTAGTCCAAACGATTTATTATAAAAGTTCATGCAAAACCCATGTGAACCAACAAAACTACATCATGTACTCTTACTGATTTAATCATTCAAAATGTATCTTCTTATATACTTAATAATAACAAAATTCACGATAAAAGACAAGATTTTATAAAAGAATTTCACGAAATATTTGAAAGAGCTAATGACTAACAACTCACATTCAAAACTTCCTAGACGCTCCACCGTACCGTACACACAATGAGACGATTACAATCCGTTATAACTATCTATACGAATGCCTAATAACAAAAAAAATACCAACAAGATGGCCATATATATATTCGTGGGCGAGAGAAAACAATTGAACGTTCCCTCTTGCTCTAATTTTTGAAGATACTCAACACAGATTAGAATCTACAGTCCGTAGAATGATTTGATTAATTCAAACGAGGTTCGGTACAAAGAATAGGTAGGGTTAAGTATTTTATTGCTGACGCGTGTCGATACAAATCTATGTTTGCTAGTTATTAATCATTATTAGTAATTAAATTTGTATGGATGGCTGCGTTTATTTGTTGCTGTTAAAATCTGTTAAAAATATAGTTGCAGTTATTTAAATCATTTTGAAAACATAATTAAATGAGTTTTACACTTTCCCACGTAGAAAGGCATATCCAAAACTACCTCATGGATACAAATATTTCTGATCCAGTCCCTGATCTAGCCCTCTCCCTACCTTGTAGGGCAGCCTAGCCGCTTATACGAAGAACACCACGCCACTTCGTCGCTTGCTCACCTTCACCTATACTCCGCTTCACGCTCGTACTCCCTCTCGAGCCAGCCATGCACGAACCTGCGGTACCGCCCGAAGTTTGCCTTATCTCAGTAATAGATCGGTCCCTCTTCTTCCCGACTGATCCATCCATGGATCCATCCATCCATCCATCCATAATTTTCTTTTGAAACTCCCTATAGAGCGGGGCACACAAACTAAACATGCTCCATGCTTTCATCATCCTCTCCGCAGAAGCACACACTCATCTCACATAACTTCATATCGTACAGTCTTTTCCTGAAACACCCATGCCCTGTCAGCATCTGGGAGACCTCATAGTGATTTATACCACATATTTCATTCCCTCAAGTAGGAAACGAATCCACAACTGTCGCTGCTATGCGCTTATGCTCTGCACCATGACGATATCTATCTATCTGTATAACCTTAATAATTAAAACTGGTACCTAAACATAATGTGAACTTAACATATATAAATACACACGAACAAAAACTTTAAAATACACAAAAAAAGTCTACATAATATTGAAGAAAAACATTAATTAGTCCTATATTCAAACGAGTGTTGAAAAGACGATTAAAAAAGTCTTTTATAATACTTTTAAGGCAGTTCCTTGAGAAGGCACAGGGCCTTCTCAAGGAACATTGAGGACCGATTCACTCGAACCGTATCAATTATGGTAATTCCGCGTTTAATTTCCTGAACGAGATTATACTACCCCCCACCCTTTGTAATAAATTTGATTTATCGAACAAAGTTTTAAAATCTTAATCCCCAAACTTATCAATGGCTCTTTATATTTCATAGGTTGGAATAGATTCGATTTAGGGAACGGTCATTACGGCCAGATAATATTGCAAGGCGCAGTTAAGGTCGTGTGTCGTAAAATAATAAATTAGTTGATATAAAACAATAAATCAAAATTTGGTTTTTAATCGGTCATATTGATTTTTTTATAGGTATATTTAATACTCTTAAATGTTTACTGTAAATAATGGCTGTGAATTCGATTTTTACTATCCTGGTAATAAAATATTTTTCTGTTCTTATAAATCAAAAGCATTGATAAGTTCCTCAAGTATCTCGCAAAAGGTGGATAGAGGAGTGTCTGGACACTATTATTATTGCGGCCTGCAGGACAAAGTGAAAACGAAGATACATCAATATTCCCCAACTAAAAAATTGTATCCGCAACCACCGCGATCAACTTTCTCGAAAATTATGGTTTCTTTACATATCTATATTTCGTTATTAAACTATCAGGGCGTAAATCACACTTTCCTCTATTACGTTAAAAATAACGACTAGATTATCAACGCGTCAAACAGAAAACGTACAAAACATGGTATAATTACACGTTGAGTACGTAGGGTTCTGTATAAATAGAATGTATTATATTAATAAAAGCTTTTTTTTGTATTAATTTATATGAGAAAGTTGTAATTATAATGCGTAGATATATATGTATATAATGTATTTATGTATAGGTAACGTACGTATAATATCGTTTTTTTTTAGTTTAACGCTGTATTCCGCTATATGACAGGTTAGGCAGAGGAAACTGGGAGCTTATTGTGTTAGACACTCCGCTCTCATTGGGACACTTCCGTTCCGTTTCCCAATTTCCGCCGAATATAAAGACGAAAGTATATATATAATATTTTCAATAAAATAATATAATAATTGCCTGGCCAGTCTCTTTAATAATTAAAAACTAACCTTTTCCACCTGTACCTAATAGCTGGTAGTTTCGATTCGCACTCTTAAATAATATTTGTAGATTCTACATCTATTTTTTTATGTATGTAGTGGGTGTATAGTTACACTTATTTAGTATTGAGTTAGATGCCCGAAATTGTATTCGTTTTAATGAATAATATATTTTTATACAAAAAAAACGAATCATATTCAGACATTACAAAACGGAATCCTAACTTAAACAAAAAGGCTTGTACTAGAAAGCAAACAGCATGCAACCTGACTCGAATTAAATTGCCCCAAACAATTGAATTACTTGAATTTTCTCGTCGATTCTTCGAGAACAAAGCATTATTAAATACGTAATTATTCACATTTACGTGTAGTGCAAGGTTTTAATTCAAATCCAGGGGAACGTCCAATTTCGTTCTAACTGAACTAATTGCCGCGTGGGTCGAATAAATTTGTTTACTGCGTTTTTAAACGACCCCACCCACAACTAGGTAACTTATTATTTTTTATTGTAATTACAAACAATAGGTGTGGTCGGTTAAAGATGGAAAATACTAAAAAGCAGCTTTTAAGTTCGTCGAGCGTTTAGTTCGAGCGTGTTACATTTTCAAATTTACATGAAGTTGTAATTTTTAGAGGCCATGAGGCCGTCGTGGCCCAGGGGCACAAGGGTGTGACTGCGGCGACGGTTGTGGGTTCGTTCTTCGCACTGGTGTCCAAGCGAAGCACAGCGTTGAGTTCCGCCACTCGTAACTCAATGCACCTCAATGCACCGCAATTACGCATGCCTCCAAAATTCGATGAAAAGTTTCGATGGAATGGAGTGTCTTAACACTATGTTCCATTTGCCTACCCTGCTGTGTACGGGATACAGCGTGAAGTTGCAATTTTTAAATGGTATAGATAAGCCTATATTATGTATTCTAGCACAATTTTAATCTTAATTGATTTTACTTTATTGTTTGTCGAATATAGTCTTTTTTATTTTAAAATTTAAGCTTATTTCAAGCGGGAAAAAGATAGTGATATCTTGACAAGTGTTTCTGTGCTTCACTTTTCGCGTATTTATATATAAGGGCACATTACGCTGGGTAGTGGATCATAAAGTTCTGTGCTTTTTGCAACAAAGACAGAGATAATACAAAGAAAAATATTTCACAACTGTGCCATACAAAAAAAACTAGTTAAAAATTTTATATGATGGAAAAGCGAGAGGTAGGAGAGGTAGGGGGAGATCTCGGTTGACTTTTGAAAACATAGAATCAAAGGATAATTAAGGAGATTAAGGATAATAGTATAAAGAATACTGGAGGAAGGGCGCGTAAAGAGCATAAAGACCCCTCGAAGGGCATGTATGAAGAGGTTGATGACAGTGGACGAGGCGAAAGAGGTATGTAGACCGTAGCGTCTGGCGCTCCGTTCTCTCTGACTGAATTTTTCCCCAATTTACACAATCAATTTCAACAATTATATAAAAAAACATTAACTGACGTAGATTTTTTCCCAAGAAACCTACTTATTAGTTTCCAGAGCACGTCACATACATAGATACTGGAAACAGTATATTTAATGGTCAAATAACGCTATGACTCACTATAATAATGTGGAAAAATTTTGGACTTGACCAGAATACTGATATGTATATGAGGAAAGGCAATTTGTTCAGCGCCCACCTGTTTAATTCTTTAGGGGCATTTTAATTGAGCATTCATATTGTATTGAGGCCAGGCGTGGCGCAGAGGAGCAAGCGGGTGACTGTAAGCGCTATAATAGGTTGTGGGTTCGATTCCCGCTGGTGGAATGAAATATTTAATATTTTGTTTTTTTCGCCCTCGTGTCGAAGCAAAGCGCAGTGTTAGTTTCCGCCGCTCAATGCCTTCAAAAGTAGGGATCGGAATTTTGATGGAAACGGAGTATCCTAATACTAGGTTCCCAGGTTTCGTCTGTCCACCCTGCTATGTGCGGGTTACAGAGGGAAGCTTAAAAAAATGTATACAGTGAATATGTAGTGCGTACTGTACGTGATGAACCACATTTGATGATAAATTGGCTTAAGAATTATAAAAGGGTTTTGTTTAAAATTTATTATGTTAAGAATGTAATTTATTGCTTGGTTGATACTCGAAACGTGGAATGTCCTTACGTCGTGCGTGATTTTTTAGTAAAACAGTTATTTTGTTATATATAACATGGCAATTTCATTTAAATTCTTTTAACGTGTATCAGTAACTTTTTTAAATTTATTTTTTCACTTTCACGTATACCACATATTGCACGATAAGCAGAGAGGGGCCTAGTGTTAAGACACTCCGCTCTCCACTTTTCGTCGACGTTTCGAAGCATTGCTTGTTGAATGGCGGAAATCAGCGCTGAAGTACTTTAGCGCACTTCAATAAACTTAACGAGAACTTGATTTTAAATCAAGTTAAAAATAGACATATATGTAAAACGATCAGGGAAAAATGGGAAACGGAGCCTTAACAAGAAAAAAATATATTAAACTCATATAGGAAAAAACGAGACAATTGTCAATTTGTTTTTACATTTAAATATTTACTAATTAAGATGCAAAATCTAATATTTTATAAAACTCACTTAATATAAAACACGTAATAAATCACTTTAATGTGTTATAAAGGAAATATTTTTATAGCTTATAAATATACGATTATATACGAACTTTGGTTCGTAAATTTAAAAATGTAAAGTAACTCAATTATACAGAAATGGTGTCGTGTTATGACTACATTAATAATTATGGTGTATTATCTGGAATAAATTGTTTTAATTGTCACATTGAACTTTACTGTTTTGGCTTGGTTTTTGTAAAGATTCATATTGTATAAACGTTTTTTTAATATAATCATAAGGTTCAAAGGAAATTGTTAATATTAACTATCTCCTTTACTGTAAGTATTTTTTTTAATTTAGTATCAGGCAACTTTGTACAACACATTCCATTTTGTCTTAGAAGAGTAAAATGTTAAATATTTATTCTTACGAGTGGAATGCGAATTGAAATCATAATTATAATAATTTATTTTCTTTATATCGAAAGTTATAATTTCAAAATGCCAACATTTGACAAAAAGAATGGTCCAAAATAAATTTGAAAATTCCAAATCAAATCAAATCAAATCAGTTACGCGCTCTACAGGGTAAGCGAAGGAAACTTAGTGTTAAGACACTCCGTTCCCCAATTTTTACCGAATTCAGGGGGCATTGCGTGATAAGTGGCGGAACTCACTCCAGAGCGAAGAAATAAAAAATATAAATTGAAAAAAATATTTCATTTCCTCGAGCGGGGATCGAACCCACAACCAGTCGTTTTCACAGTCACACCTTGTGCTTCTGCGCCACGACTGGCCTCAAATCATATCTATTTAAAAAAAAATCCTAATTTACCACAATATCATTAATATACATAAAAAACACATTCAAATATATAATATATATATCCTCGCTCATGAATTCAAACAGACCAAAGCGGCAATTATCGCTCGTACTGGTAATTACCATGCAGATATTAAACTGACGTTGGATCCACGATCGGTCCTAATTGCGAACTGATTACAGGTAATCGTTTAATTTGAATCCTCTCGCGAAAAGCGTCCATTTTGACCTGTGGTAATGCTTTTCACGTGATTTTGTGAGAAATAAAGCACAATGAAGCTTTTCATATTATTATTTTGTCAGAATTTTTTTGATTAAGATTTTTTTTGCGCCTATGTGTCAAATAAATGTATAATATATCCTATATTAATATTAATATCCTTTCTTAGGGTTTCGTATTTCCATCCATTAAGACTGTTTTTCTCAAGACTGGTTAGCTGTATCAAGCTAAAATATTTTGAAAATTATTTATTGATAAATATAGACTTATTTCATACATAAACCTAGGTAGATTGTACTAGTATATGCATTTAAATAATAACAGTCCCACAATTACTGGGTATGGAAGTGAAGTGTATGAAGAAACATAACGCAACCAACATCACGAAGATTTAATTAATCAACTTAACCTTTACTTAATTGCAGAGTTCAAACAACTATGGCAAAACCAATGTCTTTATATACTATGGGCGTAAATGTTGGATCTTTTTGTATATATAATATAGTTATTATAAAATACAAATATACAAAATAATTATTAGAAGACGTTATGAAATGATTTCTTTCAATTTGTAAACTTGAATGCGGCAGACTAGACAATGAGGACCTAGTGTCAAGACACTCCATCCTCTGCCTGCTTACCGCCCAATTCGAGATTTTGAGTGTTAAGTCGAGGCACTTAACGTTAATACTCTTCTGCGTAGAAACAAGGATTGAATCGAACCTTACTTAGCTTTTCGATGTATCCCTTGTGAGTTAGGGAAAGAGAACAGCGCGTCAAAGGCTACGATCTCTGCATATGAAAGAGGTCTTTCACATGCTTTTTACATGACCTTATCACCGATATCGTATTTTCGAAGGTCGATCGAAGTCTACCCCCTAAATTTATTACCGCTCACTTTTCCGCTCATTCTCTTATCACTCATTCGCTTGACGAGTCCTTACCACATGAACACGTTTTTCTTCATTTTCCATTCTCTAATTTGTGTATCTGTTTTCGTTATTAAAATTCATTCAAAATAATTCTTAAAACATTTTATTATGATATGATTTCGTATTAAGTGCACTCCCTTGTAGCTATTTTTTTTTCAGATTTTCTTTAAAACAAGTATCAAAAGAGAAAGAGAAGGATGTTAAAGTGATTCGTGAATCTTTTAGACTTTATATTGAGTGGCAGTTGGATGTGACAAATTAAAATTACTATTATCATTATGAAATGCTAATACAATATTATAAATTGTAAAAATCGAATTGATAACTCTGTGTAAAGTATTATTAAGTAAAAAATAACAAAAAATAAACCTGAGGCTTGTCGGTGCGCGGAGGGATAATTGACTGTATATGCGCTAGGTTTTGCATTCGATTCTCACTTAAAGTAAAGAAAAATTTCAACTTTCGCCACCCAACACATAATGACGGAATTAGATGAAAATTAAGGAATGGAAGTGTTTTAATGGAAACAGAGTGTCTCAACACTAGTTTCCCGGGTTCCCCCTGCATATACAGCGCACAAAAAAATAAAACAAAATAAAAAAAACCTTTCGCGCAAACACAACAGAACATCACTGTTAATCCATTCAACTCATAATTATTATATTCGTTTGTTCGGTCTCTGCGACCCGAATGCGTAATGAGCAAGGCTTTCCAAGTACCAGGTTAGGCTTTATCGAGCGTGCGATCTGACTATTATATTACCAAAATACCACTTTAAATGCAGCTCGCTATAAACTTATAATTAACTTAAATGTAGTGGGTTACATGAACAATATAGAAAATGCAGTTTCAAATGAAATTTCTAAGGAACTCCCATAGAATTACACCTTTATGGTTTATTAATTCTGCTATTAGACAGATGTTGTTCGGGTGTTGGTGCAATTTTAATAGGCGTTTTGTGATTTAGTATTAGGTTATGGGGAGGATTTTGTGAATTATGAAAGCTCCTTTTCAGTTTGCAATTTTGTGTTAATATGCTGTATGTATATTCTTAAGGTTTTTGCTACTTTATATTTCAATTTTTTAATATTGTAATGTTAATTTGTTATTTTCATATGATACTTTATAATTTGCAGCTTAATCGTGTCTTTAGAAAAATATGTAAAATTACGTAGTTTCTGACCATAGTCTTTATGTATTTCGTTGAACGAATTCAAATTCTATATTTTTATTATGGTTACTTTTAATACGATTGTAAGCGAAGTGGTCATTCAAAAGCATCGAGTCCACCGTTGTGTTGGAGGACAAGGTCTGCCTGTAAACGCGATGGTTATGGGTACGATTCTCATGCGGGGCAACTGTTACCCAAAATATTTTAATTTTCCACTCTGACTCACATTCCGCAATGCTTTAAAATTTAACTACCCTGCTAAACAGAAAGACATGTAAAGGAAATACAGGAAAAAAATACATATCTTATATATTAAGTATTTTCAAATGTGCTAATGTGGTCACATGATTAAATGGCCATTATGTTACGATATCCGGTGCAAACGATTGGATCGAGGTTTATAAAAAAGACGATGCTTCAGCATAATATTTAATCATATATCTTCACGTTCTGGAGTGATTCTATGAAAGAGTATTTATTTCTATGACTCATAAAGGCATATGTTTTATATTGGACACCCACCTCGCATATCGGTGGTAGCCGGATCAAAGATTAATTAAATCATCAATACACGAACGCTATATGAACGGCGTATTAATGTTGACGTAGATATAAAGATTATTGAACTGATAAGGAAAACATTTTTTTTTTGTTAAATATATTTGCAATGGTCACAGATTCGATTTTCACTACATATGAAACATATGTATAATATAATTATAGTATAATCTGATTTTGTTGAACAAAATTTTTACAACTAGTAAATAAAAGTTAGATTTCATCACATACACCTAATATAATAAAAAAGAGAAGAAAAATTTAGCTTCGCTTCTGTTAGCCTACCTGAATGGGGTGAATATAAAGATAATCTAAATGCTAACATAAAGCAATCATAACAATACTACTTTTATTAAACAAGTATACAACAACATATCGTTTACAACCTAAACATTAAAAACTCGAAGAAAAACAACATTCCAACAACATCATAGACACCAAGTGAACCAACAACTTTACCAGGTCCGAACGTTGAACAGATAAACGATAAGCCGTATCCAGCGAGCCATATGGTACAGACACCAGCGGTTTCGCCAAAGCGGAGTGCTGGTAAACTACTAATGAATGGTATGAGCCATCTAAGTAACGGTCACTGTACATAATATCGCGTTATGCATTATTGATATTGACTAGTGAATGTGATAAAACACTTGTCTCAAACCGTATAAGGATGTATTTAATCTTTCACTCGCGATTTTGGCAATGTTCCATGGGCGAAATGCCAATTTTACTTGTTCTTATAGCATATTTAGGCGTTGCGTTAATCCGTACGACGGTTTAATCGTTACGTTCCAGTCTGATGCACTATTGAAAATATAATCTGAATCTTTAACTCTGAAAATTTAACTATAAAAAAAAATTATGTTATATACATTTCTAAGTAAAATTTTGATTTGTATCGAGACAAAAATAAATATATTTTTGTTTATCTTTCTGGTATGACCATTAAAGTTTAAATATTTAAGTTATTTAGACTTTATTTATTTTTATAAACTTTATTTATTTAGTTTAGTAGTTTTGTAACACATATCAGGGTAAGCAGAGGGAACAAGGCATTAAGACTCTTTCGTTCGCCACTTCCACTTAGTTCTGTTGAGTGTTGAGTGGCAGAACACTGCATTACGAGAGCACGAAAAAGAAAATTTTAATGATTTTATAGCCCCGAATGGGAAGCGTATCCACAACTTTCGTATTTGCAGACTCGCCTGACACGACTGCCTCAACAAAGGATTTTTAACATAATATAAAAAGAGATTAGTTAGCAAGAGGTGTAAAATAGAAATACATACAATACAAGCGTTGGTCATTAAAGATATAAGTAAAATATTGGATTTTCAGAAATATATAACAAAAACCTCTTAAGGATGTTCTTCTGTCCTGTCCCCCTTACTTTTCCAATAATACTTAGTTTATTTTGATATTCTTATTCTTATATCTGTATTGTATTCCCATATATATTTTACCTTTATATTTGATTTCTGATCTTTTAGATTAGTTGATAATATCTTTAAATTATTTATTATCATATTTGTGAATAACTTTAAATTATAACCAAGTCAAGTAATAACAAAATAACTATAGTGTGTACAGTGTCAAACCACCTCATTCTTGTAAGACGGGTACCGAGCCACAATTTCTTTATAATTTCGGTCAACATAATAAAAATTATAAGATCCTGCGATATTTCATACATTATTTTAGTGTTTTAAAGCAGGATGTGTTCTAACGAATGGAGTGAACGTGAAACAGTCTCAGCGATTAGACAAAGGCTTTTGACGACACATACACTCGTTTTTGGGACAATCATTATGAGAAAATCTAACAAATGACTAAAACACAGTAATAAAGACATTCATAGATATATGCCGTGTACTTATGAACAACACTCACGTTTTAGATTGGTATCTTAGACAGAATAAAAGTACCGCTTTGTTGTAGATGCCGCGGGGACCCGGCGGTTATTAACAAGCAAATTTCCAAAAGTTGTAGTATATGCATTTGTATGTGACATTGTCAAAAAAATATCAGCTTCACGCTGTATCGCGCATATAACAGAGTAGGCAAAGGGAGACTATCTGCCGTATTTTTCAAGGCATTCCGTGTTCAGTGACGCAATTCAACGCCGGCCAGAACGAAGAAACGAAAATGTTAATTAATATGAATTCGTTCCCTCAAGTGGGACCCACAACCGTCGCATTAGAGGCACGGCCTTGTGCTCCTAAGCCACGACGGCCTGAACTCAACACAATTTAATAAATATTTTATTTTAAACGTTTTATATCGATTTCCACTTGAGAAAATGAAATATTTAGTAGGTACTTTCATTTCCTCACTTCGGTAACGAGGCAAAACGCAGCGTCGAATGGTGTCGGAGTGTCTTAACACTAAGTTCCCTTTACTTCCCCTGTCAAAAAAGCTTCTAATTAGACAACCGTAGTACTCACACAACTTAATTCAACACCAACTAAAATTGCGCATCACACACACGCACATAATATAATACACTACTTAGATATCCAAATATGGTAGCGTTTAGAAATTAAGATATAAACATTATAACTGTTGACTATCATTGTCTAGCTTCGGCCCTGTTTTATAGGCCATATATGGTATGTAAATAGCTGTGCATATTTGGCACCGCGTATCTCTTTACTAGTACCGCTGAGCACACGGTTAGGGGAAAATTTGGACATGACTAACACTACGATTCGATATGCAAAGTACGTATTAATCCAATCGAAAAGTAAAGTTAAGGCTTAAATCTGTATTTGATTGCTTGGATGGAAGTTTCTTATATAAACGCGAGTGTCTATTCTAAATGTATATGTTAAAATTAAAAAATATAATTAAAAATAAGCAAATTAAACGAGGCCAGTCGTGGCGCAGGGCACAAACTGTTATTGTAAACGCGACTGGTTTTGGATTCGATTTTCACTCGGGGAAATTAAAAAATTATTAAATAAAAAAAATATATATTTTAGTTACATCGATGGAAGCTAAGTAACTTGGCTTAAACCTGTATTCAATTCCTAGAACAGAGGTTTCTGACAAAAACATATCAGAAAGTGTGTCTATTTAAAATCTAGATGTTAATTACATGTTTAAATTATACATTTTTAATTATTATTTTTTGAATTAAAAAAAAAATCAGTTTCTATCAAGTTGTGCGTGTTGTGAGTTCGATTGTCACTTGGAGGAATGACTTTCGCCACTTACCGAAGCCTAATGTTAGCCCATACTAGTCATTATATTTTAAATCTAAACAAAATTTACATAATTTTACTGACTATATGCGTAGAAAGATGCAATATAAAAAGTTAATGTCCACATACTTCAGCTCACCAAAACGACTGACTGACTAGAATAGAAACACGACCATGTAGTATGTATTGTATTACATATATCAAATTTGTGTAACCAATTATGATGTGAGACTCCTTAATGTGATATTATACGTTTTATAAATATTTATGAACTGAGTTTTGCGATGTCTTTTTTAGTGTACCGATAAACGCAAGTAGCTCTTGTGATTTCCTGACTTGAATATAATAGAGTAAGTTTAATGGAATAAGTTAAATTTATTTTGTATTAATAATACAGAATTTTAAATATTTTCCTATTTTATTGAGTACAGCATTTTACAGTTATACGTTTTCATCAACTTATGAAAATAGGAAGAGGGTATCTAGAGGTCAGACACTCCGTTATCCACTTTCCGCCCAATTTTCGAGACATTACGTGATAAACAATTATACGCCACGCTTTGTCGCAAATAATTATTAAATTAAATGATACGAAAAAAGTAATAATTACTTACATATTTCACAATATCATACATCTAAATATAGCAATCCAGCTATAAACCATCGACTTGGAGAAGTGTCGAAGCACCTGTTTCTAGATCGCGACCGAGAAATCTTGATCGTGGCGTCGTTTAACCTGCGCGGGCGCATTCGAAATGCGTTTCACATTGTTCGCAGGGCATTCGCGCGATCGAACCAATGAACGATTGCTATTCGACGTATGCGCCGGTGTAATTATAAAATATGCCGCGTCCGATACGCCGCCGTTGACAGATGTCTCGACGCTCATTATACACAAGACACAATTTATAAGACACCTAACACATTGTTTTTTCTCTACATTTTGCGAAATTCTCGTCGGGTGAATGTCTAATTGTGAATTCCGACCGCGATTTTTATCATTTTGCTTGCGATGTCACGCAGGATACTCGGAAAGGATATTTCGCGCGTTACTCATTCCTCGTTTGTAATAAAAAAAATAGCATTAAATTTGCTAATAGCTTGTACTGAGTTCAACAAACCTTTATACGTAGGTAGGTATATTGAGGCCAGCCGTGGCACAGGGGCGCAAAGTGTGACTGCAAACGCGACTGGTCGTGAGTTCGATCACCGCTGAAGAAATTAAATATTTATTTCAATTTATATTTTCATTTCTTCGTTCTTGTGTCATTGTTGATTTTCGCAATGCCTTCAGAATTCGGCGGAAAGTGCGGAACCAAGTTTCGTAGCACTGGGTTCCCTCTGCCTACCCTGTGTGCGGGATACAGCGTGAAGCGGGATACAGTGCGAAAAAAAAGCGATATTATATTAAATACATTTATGCCGATCGCGAACAAAGCTATTTTTTATTTTTCAAAACATATACCTACCTGTCGGTTATGAATTTCGAGTTGATCTCGTTTTATGGCCGCAATAAAATAAATACATGTGGTGCATTGCAAATATTTAACCCTTTCAGTTTTAAATGCGCAAAATATTATTATTGCTGTACATCGACGCTGTAAAACTCTCAAACTTGAGGCTTACCCCCATATAAAACAATTATTTATTGTTATATTAATTTTATACTGTTACATCGCTTAATTGCTTTGATATACTTAAAGAAAAGCTTGTAGAAAATCTTAAATTACATATAATATAGTGAGTTTTGCAATAAAATGTAGCGTTGGGTTGCTTTTGTTAAACATGTCATTTTTTGACTTCAAGTGGAATGTAGTTTTGACATTAATCTCTGCTTACCATGCTTTATATGAGGTATAGCGTAAAGGTGATTTTTTTATAAGTATTTTTGATTTCTTACCGTCTATCAACAGTCATATGGAAAAAATACTAATTTAACGCTGCATTCGTGGCCTTCGAGGACCTTCGAGGCCAGTTGTAGTGCAGGAGCACAAAGTGTGACTGTAAAATCGACTGGTTGCGGGTTCGATCTCTCGAGGAAATGAAATATTTATTTAAATTTATATTTTAAATCCTTCTCTCTTATGTCGAGGTAAAGTACGGTGTTGAGTTCTGCCACTCGACACTCAATGCTTCCAGAATTCGGCAGAAAGTGGGGAACATAGTGTCTTCATACTAGGTTCCCTCTACCTATCCTGCTGTGTGCGGGATATAGCGTAAAGCTGTTTTTTTTTACTTATTTTAACCGGATCGAGGAAATGTTTATAATTTTAGTATAAGCATTTAGTAGTAAAGATTTCAAGCTCACGACCATCTTTCATAGTAAGTCACGTTCTTAGAAGCTTAGTCATAATTATTGTTGTAGTTAAACTATCACTGATTATTGGATTGGTCGTTCGCAAAGGTATAGACTGTAAATGCGTAGGAAGTGGGTTTTATTTTGATTCTCTCTCTATCTCTCTGGAAAGTAAACTATTTTTATTTCCTCGTCATCAGCAGTATTAGCTTTTCAACACACACTACTTTGCAAATTAGGCGAAAAGTATGGAATGAAGTTATGAAGTGATTGAATATTAAGAATAAGTTCAATCTCTGCCTATTCTGGTATATGCGTGATACAGCGAAAAAAAAATGAAGCAAAAAAAAATATATAAGGTGTGACTTGAGAAACTGACATTTTAGTTTTTCAAGCCTTAATCAAATATGAGAGAGATGATAACACACAAACAATGCAATTTTAAATAAAATTTTATCTATTAAATTTCTTTAAAAAATCTTTAAATAAAATACAAATCATGGTTATCGTGGCACAATGGGACAACGTCTAACCGTATACTCGCGCAACATAGTGTTACTCCATCAATAATGCAATGTTTAGAATTTGAGCGGATAAGTAGAAAAGAGAGTTCAGCACTAGGTTCTTTCCGTTTACTGATATTACTATAACAAATAAAAGACTAAACTAAAAACAAAAAAAATAATTATTGCATATCGCTTAGTCAGAAAAGCTCATACTATAGTTAGTAACCTATGAATAATCAAAGTAACTCGTTTTCAGAATAACATTAACATTGGGTTATTCAAGTACAGTATAAGCATTCAATTGTTGACTCATGATTTGTAATTTGCATATTGTACTGCAGATATATTAATATCAGGGGACTAATCGTAAATATATTAAAAGATTTGATGCTAGAAATAGTAATGAAAGAAAAAAGGTTGTAGTATATCTTAATTTATGAGATTGTGGCGTTGAAGTGTTTCGAAAATTAGTTGGAAAGATAGGTGTGGAGTATTTTTACACTAGGCTCCTTTTGCGTACCGTGATAAATGTAGGAAAAAGTGTTCAGATTATTTTTACATGATTTTTAACGAAGTATTAAGTAGGATAATTTTTTACTTTACTTTCTCGTTTACAAAAATCTAAATATTTTTCACACGTAAAGATATATTAATATAATTGTTCCCAATTTTGAGTCTTAAATAAGAAACTAAACATACAACAGCAACAACAGCTTATAACCTTTATATTAAATTAGAATATAAATTATTAATAAACTCAATTTTCACACGACACAATAATAAACTAAACCGCAAACAATAAAAATTACATCACGACCACTCAATAAACGCTTAACATTTATAAAATGCAAATTTTAATGTTAGTTTTGTTATAATAAGGATTCCTTGCTCCAACAAACCTCAATATAATATTCCGCATCCACACCATACAGTTAGCCATAGAAGAAATACCATTTCGCGCATCCGGCTCTGCGCTTGCGCATTCTAAAGGTGACTGTCATTGTGACAAGAAAGCACATAACCTCATTAGAAATCTAACACAAATTGAGTCTATCTAATAATTTTATTATACATATTCAAAGGGTAAGCCTGGTAATGGTTGAAATGACCCGTATTCGGCTTTTAATAGTTCAATTAACATTTAAAGTCACGTTTCTGAGAGACAATGGACATCTTCGGGGGCAGCGTTGGCTGGCACATTGGCGGCGCGGGCTGTCCATATTAATGTTTGTTTGTTAGCGGTAAAACACGTACGCATTTGTATATTATATTGGAGTGACGTAAGCTTTTAAATATTTGCGTGCTTTAATTCTGTCATAGGCTTGAGGTCGTCACTTGGATGATTGGATGAAGCTGTTAAAAAAATCTATGTGAAGCTTTAGAAGATGCTTATTTCTAAATCTACTTACAAATTATAAGGTTTTATTATTTTATTTTGGATACGTATTATAATTTGTATATTTAAATTTACACGTAACTTACCATCTAGATTCAAGAAAACGTAAAAATTCTAATTTAAAAAAATATTTAAACGAAATATAGATAATTAGAATAAAAGTACAAAAATAATTCATTCCGTTATTATTAAATCACCGTTAAAGCACTTTTAGTTCAGTCACCAGTGACAGGTAGACATTGCGACACATCCTGATTCATTAGTAGTTCCCAATTGTATTGTTCTTAGAATATCATGACCGTTGTCCACCGCTCTGTCCTATTCAAATTGTCCGGTTAATGTCGTCAGAATAATTAATAAGGCGTTATGAGCAGCGCTTTCCAATCTTTACAGTCAGATCTAATACCGATTACGCTATCGACATTGTTTGTGTTATTTGCGTAACTTAGCTAGATAAATGAAGTTTGATTAAATATAAGCATTATCTTTGTTGTTAAAGGTAATTGTTATTTATTTGTAATCAGTTTATATTAGAATTGTGATGCAATTTTAATGTAACATTCAGACCAAAAAACTTTTAAAAAGTATTGGGACTTCAACAATAACTATTATCTAAAAGAGTCCAAAACAAAACTTACAAGAGTCCTAATTGATAATATTCAAATAAATATTTAAGGCCATCGTCGTCCTAGATTCTGCAAAAACCTATAAATGTAAAGTATAATCATCACGTTTCTGAGAGACAATGGACATCTACTTTTTTTTTGGCTTCACGCTTTCCCGTATATAGCAGGGTTGGTGGCAAAGGGAATTTAGTGTTCCGTTTTTTTAAGATGAATAATATACATAGCGTGTTAATACTATTTTTATAGTACAGTATCCAGTTACAGTTTAAATATTTGGTTCTACGTGAGAAGCATTACGGAACGGAAAAATAACTTATGAACTTATTAGATACTTAAATATCATATAATTAAAACTTAATGACAAACGTTACAATACCACAATAATAGAAAAAAAAACAAAAATCTTGAACAGTTCACGACATAAATGCCGGAACTGAACGTAACCGACATAAATAATTAATTATAAAACTTCCAATACTTAATATTGAAGAATTCTATAGGAAATAGCAATGATGACACCTCCGCGTGGGCAGATGATAATTTATAATATACTAAATATGAATCAGAATGCTCGAAAAGACTACTATGCAAATCATATAAATTTATAAACGTAATAAAATAGCATCAAAATCCAGTTTCAATATTAAAAAAATGTCAAAATTATTTTAATTATGTAAATACAGAAGCTAATATGTCCATTGTACTAGTTTTTCGATTTTTGTATGCAACAAATATACTTAATTTAGTAAGAAGTTAAAAATTTCTAATTCTCATTTAGTAAAATAATTTATGAGAGAGAATTCTTTATAAATGATTTAACTTTAAAAGTATCATGATATAGTAGTGCGTGGTTTGAAATATCGAGTACAAATATTTATAGCATATTTAAGAGACACTTCTCTTCGGTCACATCTATATATCTGTCACGGCGATCATTTGAATTTGTCTTTTGTTTAAAAATACGCAGGTACTGATTCAATTATTTTGGAACTATTACAAGAAGTGACAGAAAATTTGAAAATGTGATAAAAAGATCGTTTTCATTTGTAAATGTAAAAAAATATTTAGAACAATATGTAAGTGATTGAAGAATATATTATATACAATGCAAATTTGATGCAAATAATATAAACTGAGTACTATGGAAGAGCTGGGGCAGTCCTTCAAAGATACACTAGGTTAGCCCAATCCCACACTCTGAACTCCTCATCATGGAATGGCAGCAACAGCACGATTAATCCATGGACTGCTATAATAATGTAGTGGTTTTATATTAATTATTTTATCATCTATGTAACTATCATATTATCTACATACATCAGTGTCAGTATCAGTCACAGTTCTTCAGTTCATTAATTTATGGCGCTTCGAGCGTGCCAGTTGAGCATTGTTCACTTCGTCAGTTTGTTGTATGGAGAACACAAGTGAGTGTCAGGGTCAGTCATGGCCCTGACACTCACACTGGCCACTGTAAAGTGTCGGAGTCAGTGTCAGTGCCCATATACAAAATCTCCCTTGTGAAGATTTACTTTCTTACCCCTTTTTTATTTATGCTTAATTCATATTAATTTAAATGGTTTCATTTCAATATACTTGAACAAATTTCGTGGTCTCCGCAGGCATAACATAATCTACAGGGGCTATTGGGAAAAAATAAAAATTGTTACTTATCGTCTAGCTCTTGTGATAATAATTATACCTATATTGTTTCTTGTCGGCTTTTCTTAGCAGAATTGGTTATTGGGTATTAAGTAGTACTTTAAGTTAATGTTAATTCCACGACTCAAACAATATTTGTTTTTGTGAATTTAAATTTAACAGATCAGCTGTTATATTGTTTATACTGTATACAGTAGTTGACATATCCTCTTACGGTAGTTTTTTTTTAAATTATCTGTAAGAAAATTACTTTAAATATTATTGTATTGTATTGAATAATAATATTTAAAATATTACATATTAATTTCATGAGAATAGATTTTTATTATTTAATATATTTAATAGAACAAATCGTGAATACTTCATTTAAATTAAAAAAATCTTTTGTTCTGTCTGTTTAATGAAACATCGTAACCCAAATTTCTTGAAGGCGACAGCGCGACTTTGTACAAAGTAATGAATGTAGGATTACATCGAAAGATCCGATCATTGTTGTAATTCATCTTGATTTATGATTGCGTGAGCCGAATGTCACAGTACCTGGTGTCTTTACTATGAATATTTTCTATAGACGTTAGAGAACGCGTAAATTTCTTATTATTTCTAACTCGTGGTATAGTTTTATAGTTTATAAGTATAATACAGAATATGTTAAATAGTTTTAAAAAATACTATTATGTGTTTATATATATATATATATATGTATATATATATATATATATATATATATATATATAT
>DWAN01000654.1:0-21919 GCA_018230445.1 Heliconius hewitsoni | reverse complement strand
CCTTTTACTTATATTTTATAGATATTAGAGAGGCCTACACAGAAGTGGGAAAATATATATTTTTTAAATATCGTTGTTATCTCAATTCTAATAATAAAAGGAAATTTATATATTTTATTTTTCGAAATTATATCATTTAGAAAATCTATATAGATTTAGAATATCTATTTTAGATTATAAGAGAGTTAAGTTATTATAAAAGAGGTCTAAAATAGTACCTAGTAATCAAAATAACATTTCTTTTTAGTTTATTAACTTAACTGCATAGAAATAGAAACTTACACATTTGATTAATATAAATAGGTAATATAGAATAGATAGGATTAATACAATTAGGTTATAATAGAATTTTTTTCAAAACAAAAAAAAATATAATAAAATAAATTATTTACCCATCATATTATATATAAATAACTAATGAATTGAATTCAAGACATTTTAACATATTTTAGTAACGTTTAAATTACATTTAATTAATTATAAGACGTTATATGTAATGTAGAGATTTAGAGTTGTCTAGATTTAAAAAGGATTGGATTATATATTATAAAACTGTAAAATTCTTTTGGTTTACTGCTTTAATCGCAGGAACTACTGGATCTAATTCAAACAATATTCACCATTCCATAAGAGTTGCCAGCGCTACTTAGAACAAGTCATGTGTCATACATAACTGTTAGAGGTAAGAATTTAAAAATGATATTAAAATGATATTAGTAGGTTGCTCGTGATATTTTTTATGTATTTTGATTAAAGGTCTAAAGTCTGTTTGATATACTCTTAGGTATATTTTAATTGGAAAAGACCTTACTACAACCGTGAATTTAATTCCCACTCTAACTTATTTATAATTATTTTACGGGATTTTTAAGTATTCAATTTTAACCATTGCTAGTCAATATCTCTACATAGGACGGAGACGAGAACGGAATGTCAACACAAGATTCACTTAGCACTCTGTTTACAACGCTAATGTTTTTTCTCGCTGTATCATATAGCAATCACACTACACAGAGAAATCCTAGGTTTAGGCGTCCAGATGTATTCCACACACCACCAAATACTCGTGACAAAGCATGTTGAGTGAATTTTGTTACTAGAGCGAGAAAATTAAAATAATTGATTCCCCGATTGGGAATCGAACTCACAATCGCCGCTTTAATAGTCACTGTGCCGCCACACCACGACAGCCTATCGTGAGAATCGTAAATACCTACGTGTAAAATAAAAAAAGGTTTACATGTATAAAAAAAAGTAAGCGACAAGCAACCCTAGTTTTGGCGTAGTACAAGAAACGTCTTGCATATAATAATATGTTTTAGCCTATATCGAACGTTTACAGGCATCGGGAAGGAATGGCCAGCGCTTAGCTCTAGCGTTGTTATTTTTAAAGCGCTTTTTCTTTCATACTTTTGGAATAACATTAAAATTTAAATATAAATTGTAAAACATTTTATTTTTCTTAAAATAACTGTGCTTAAAGCCATAATTAAATAAAAATATATATTTTTTTAAATTTATAGTTTTAATTAATATTTAAAATACTTTTTGTATATTATTATAACATACATTTATTACACACCATAAAGTAAATTAAGTTCTAGTTTATACTAAATGAATATTACCCAAATTGAGCCCTATAATGTAATGTAGTATTATTGTAGTATTGTATCACCAAATAGTTGTAAGAAAAAAAAATACATATAATATTAAAAATGTACATCACTACGTTATTCCGATGCAAGACGCAACACTATTAGTTGTATGCATCGTGCATTGGCCTGTACTGCCGTATTCCTCCTTACACCAAAAAGGGCCTAACTTCCAAATTAACAAAACTAAATATAAACCTTATTTTTCTGTAATAAAGTATTGATTTCCATAAAAATGCTTAGGTTGTTATTATTTATATAGTAATAAGTTTTTTCGTAGCTAGTTCTTATACTTATTTCACTATGAATTTTAGATATAGCTTTACGTATAGAAAGAATCGCTTGTCTGTACGCGTGGGTTTCTAGGACGGTAGAAATCTGGCATAGCGGTATAATTAGGATGGGCTTAGTTTGCGAAAAAGTTTATTTATTTATTAAGTTTTATACATAATATGTGGTAGTCGTGAATTCGATTTTGACCTGGATTTTTTTTATATATATATATTAAATATGTTTAGCCAGCTAGTAATTATTTTATTTATTTTTAAAAAGAGTATTACGATGAGTAGGACTCAGCAATATCTAGTGTTTATTTTTAAGTTGGGGATGTATTTGATAAGTACTAGATAAACAATTATATGTGGAAGTAACGTGTAAGTAAGAAAAAAAATTAAGACGTCGCCGTCGTCGTCGTAAATTCGGCACATTTTTGATGTGAAGTTAGCAATGACATCTTTCGAGTTCCTGATTGGATGAAAAATATATATATTTTTAAATATTTGTGTATATTTTTGATTATAGTATTTGTTAGTTGAACGAGATCCGTCTATCATCTCCTTTTACATCAGTATATTTTATTTCAGCTTTACGCTAGATCCCGCTAGTATAGAGGAAACCCAGTGTTAAGACACTCCGCTCTTCACTTACCGCCAAATTCTGGAGGCATTGCATGATGAGTGGGGGATTTAACGCCACATTGCCTCTAAACCAGAGTGAAGAAATGAAAATATTAAATATATAATTTCTTCGAGTGGAAATCGAACCCACAATTTGACGCGTTTACAATCAGATACTTGCACCCCTCTCTTGGCCTCAGTAGTATCAGTATATAATATTTAAAAAAATATCATTGTTTTATTTCAAATGTACTGTTTTCTCTACTGCATGTTACACAGACAGAATATTTTGCATCTACAAGAAAAGGCTATTAAAAAAGTATTTATAAAAATCCCATGGCCTCTTAGACTGAATTTATCGATGGAGTTACTCGTCAATTAATTTCCTCCGTGTATCTCATAAAAAACTTTTAGGTACTTTTACTAATCATTGCTAATGCAATTGGATTAAGTAAATTTAACTAATTTTGACCGACTGAAATGTTATTTTGGTTTTGTCTTAGATAAAATTAAAAAATACATAATTGATCTATATTTTTTTGTTATTTTCAATAAGTCTAGACTACGATTCCTACTTCCCTCTCATTTTTAGAAACATTGCGTGCTGGGTGGTAGAGCCAACACCACCACGCTTAAACGTTCTGATAACAAACCAGAAGGAACCAGAAAGAATTAAAATAATTAATAACCCTGTGCCACTGTGCCTAATCTATATTTTAATTATATTTTGAGTAGCTTCGATTTACGTAAAAAATTTCAATATGGGACATATTGAAGTTAAGTTCATGACACATAATGTACCTTAAAATGTAGTGCATTTATTTTTATTATTCTTTTTTGTATAAATTTTGCACATGAATAAATGTAACGACCACTGCAGGTCGCAGTAAATAATAAATTGCCAAATAAATAAATATATTACATACTGAAGAAGGTTCTAGGTTTACGCTCAGACGAAGGACAATAGTTTTCACATAGCTTTACTCACGCTTCATTTTACTAACAACGCCGAAACCTGTCAAATAGTGAAAGTTTAATTAAAAACTTTCTAATCGCTTTCCTTTATACGCATATACTTGTAGTTAGTTATTTTATATTTATTTTTTGTTTTCACGTATTTTCTTAATACTTTATTGCAGGACAGGAGAGAGCGGAGTAATATATCACTATGCTTTGTATTTTTTACTTAAAAAACAAAACTAGTCCAAAGAATTTTATAATGTTAATATACAAATAAAAAAAGTTGAAATGTTAATTTGTTGAACTATTATATATTATATTATATATTATATTTGCTAAACTGTCCTGGCACATATATCACCTAGAATAGCCGAAATTATAAATGGTAGAAAAACAAGTTATAATTAAATAAATCACAAAAAATAATTAATGTGACTTAGTTAATGATTACTTACTATAGAGCTCAATTCATTTTTAGTATATGTCCCTTTAAGCAATAGGTTTACCAATTAATATATTAAAATAAATATATTGTATTTTAGGCATAATATTATTTTAATTTCTCAGGTTTGGGAACAAATCAAAGCGCGTCGTTGGCGCAACTTATAGTCGAAAATTATGTGATATTTGAGGAACGGAGTGGCTTCCATTATCTATGATGTGTGAGGAACGGATTGGCTTCCATTATCTATGCAAAAAAAACAACCAAATAAATCGATGTACGTATTTAATTGTATGAATTTGTTTAAATAAATAAATTTGAAGAACCGTTTGGGTTCTTCGGGTTGGGATTTATCGTTTTACTAAAGAAGTTAAGATTTGAATATATTTGTATATATAATTTTCACGCCTTAATAAATTTATGGCTCTTTGGCCGCAGGCTGCGTAAATGACCCACTACCGCCGTCGCAAATGACTCTAGTACGAATAAGTAACGCAAAAAGATTTTTTTAATTTAAATCTACATTTTATTTCTATATTAAAAAACAGCATAGCAGAGTAGACAAAATGTTTAGTGTTAAGACACTTCGTTTCTGTTAATTTAATATGATTATTACTCTCTATAGCATAATTTACAATATATAAAATCTTATTAAAATCTATTAACAACAAAATATGTGAGTTAAAAAATGTGATTATATTTTAAACATTATTTTAATACGGATATGTTATTAGTTCTCTCAGACCACAGGGCCACGACATGGTTCCACAAATGCAGATTCAAATTCTGCATCATTTCAATCGTCTATGTTGATTTTATTTTATAATATATTTACTATTAACTCGCCGCGTTGTCAGAGTGGTTTTCAATTTTCTCAGAGACCGTTTATTTCAAGTATTCCAAAAATTTGTCAACACTATTTCAAACTAGACTTATAAATACTCTGCGCCAGACGTGGTGCAGCTGCACAAGCGTCCGACTGTACACTTGACTTGATTGAGGGTTCAATTCCCACTCGCGGAAATTTGTTCGTGTAAACGCGGCGTTTTGTTCCGCCAATCAACACGCAATACCTCCCGAATTTGGCAGAAAATACAAACTAGTATATTTCGTACCAACTTTACATTCCTATTTTACTCTCTTAAGGATAAATTCGTCACTATTTCTTTTTGGTGCTCAATTACGCTCTACAAGTAGCAAATGAGCATAAAGCGAAAATTGTAAAACAGTTGGGACTAAGCGTTGATCCTTGGATATATTATATAAATACCCATATATCTGTAGGTCCGGGTTCGCTTCCTGAAATATTCTAATCATAGAATTTAAACATTTTATATATCTAAATACAGTTAATTTATATCTGTAAATTAAATACCCAATGGTTCAATAGTTTAAGTTGTACCGTGAAACCGAAGCTCACGTCGACTCGATCAACACAAATGCATGCAAAACATCATCGTAATGTAATAAGACGCATTTTTCTTTCACAAAAACGTATGCACTTAATGGTGTTAGAAAATTGATGCGAGTTCAATAGAGGTCTCGTCGAGAGTGTGCTCTGCTACGAGTTTTTATTTTTTTATATTATAATCATCAAGTAAAAAAATATATATTCCTGGATATTTATCTATTATGCAACAAAATATTAAAATTAAAAGTATTATTTCAATGAAATTAAACAATTCGTTTTATTTTAGTTATCGCAATTGCCGACGGTAAAATTACTAACAGTTGCAGTTATAACTATAACTCGTGGAAAATGTACTTTTTCATTACTAATATAGGAATTTATTCTTATTATTTTAATTTAATAACTTTAATAACTTTGAATTTTAATAACTTTGAACTAAATAAAGATTTAAAATTTTAATTCACGTTTTATATTATCTAATATATTTGCCAAATAATATTTTGACATTATCTTACAATTATTATCAAAGTCCACTTAGTAACAAAAGTTTAATTTAGATTTCTTTAGAGGAAAAAAATAGTATTTTGAGAGTGGCCATGATAATAAATTTTAATTTTAATAATATACATAAATAAATTTTAATTAATTCAAATATTAAAATTAAAATTTATTAGCAATTTAATGTTATTTGATAATATTTGTTATTTTAAAATTATACAATGTGTAAAGATATTTGCATAATACATAGTGTTACTAAAATGTATGTTTTATTTTTATGGGTTAGTCTTTATTAGGTATTATTAATTTAGGTTTTGTATTCAAAACCTAAATTAATAATAATAAAGACTTTTTAAGTATTTCAAATTATAAAACAATTAACAAATACAAAAATATTTATTTCATTTTAAATACAAGTATAAATTACTTTTTCTTCATAAATTATCTATTAATAAGGTTTACGTTGTATCCTGCACATAAAATGGTAGGCAGAGGTAATCTAGAAACGTGATACTAAGACATTTCGTTACTCAGTTACGTAACATTTAGTTTTGAATAGCGGAACTCAATGCATCTTCTATTAAAATCGATAAAAAAATTGTATTTTCGTTAGACTCTGTTAATTATCTACATAGAAATGAAAAAACTATTCATATAAGCCAATAATGCCCAGCTATACGGCAAATAGTATAATGTTGCACATTTAAATGTAAGCCTAATAAGAAAATAATATTATAAAATAATATATTTTTTCCATACAGAGCATATTTCCGTCAGCTACATTATAACTAGCACTAAGTTTTTACTTCGCATTCTTCGCGACCACTCGGACAAGGCATTCCGATGGAGCAAAACAAGTAACTGCCCACGCACCGTCCATTCTATGAGACTCATTTTTGTAATATTAACGCTAATAGAAACGTATTTTCAGCATTTTTTGTTAGTGTGATAATTATGGTTTTCTGATATACGAGCATCTTTTTATGTCTAATTCCGATCTGTATGTAAAACTTAAATTTTAATCTTTTTGTTGTTTCTGACTTGATCTATCTTTGTAGTATCTACACTATTTTTGTAAGATATACAGTGTTATATGGCGTAACTCAGTTTCGCGCCGTATGTAGAGATAGAGAGAATACACCTAAATATTCTCTGTATTTCTTTTTATTTGATAAATATGATCAAACTTGGAACTATCGCGTTAATTAACATTTAATTTTATATATTGTGTTATATTAACAAGACAATAAGAAATTTATTCATTTAGAATATTATTTTAAAACTTTTATTGAGAAAATTGAGAAATCATAAGTAATTAGGTGACATTTTGTCTTCAGTCGACTCACTCTGTTTTCTCTACTATTTAACCAATAAATTTAAATATTCTCTTGAGCTGAACCGAACCTGTAGCCGCTAAGTGTCCGTCTTAAAAAAGCGCCCAGAATATTTTTTTTACCTTCAACATCTCTTACCATTATTTTTTTTAATTAAGAAGGTTATTTAGATATTTTTAGAGAAGATTTGTATGTTCTTTAAAAAGTTGATGTTAACAGACGCTTATATATTTGTGTCTTCGATAATATTTTGCTTTAAAAACGACTATTAAAGAAAATAACGATTTCTAAATTTTTAGCTAAATTATTGTTCCTCCACCCTCCGGTATCAGACTGGGGTTTATTCTGCCGTCTATAGGTATAGAACTCAGACTCACATGCGAGTGTCGAGAATATAGGGATATAGTTTATTAACACCCTAACGCTAGGGCTAGAGCGTTACCTAGTATATATATTTATCTATAGGTCTAGTGCCCTTTGCGTTGCACAAACCCTAACCAGTTAATCAATCGCCGTTCAAACGTGGTATTTAAATACCCTATACTTAGGAAAGATGTCATCTAATAATGTGTGATGATAAAGTATAAGCCATCATATTGTTTTTACTTAGGCATCAAGTAAGTCGATTCGTTAAGCAGAAATGATTATAGAAAGAAACATTCGAGATGTAAACCCTTGGTCCTTATAATAATAAAGTATCCGCCATTACGCAGATCGTATTATGTAGTAGAGAATGATTAAATAAATTTTATATGACCAGACTATATAAAGTCTGATGATCAACGAGAACAATATATGTACATATAAAATTTAAAACCGTTTAATGAAAACCCATCAATGTTCCGCTAAAGCTCGTCCATAAATTCCGAACACGCAGGCGGGGCCGATAGAATTTAATACAAAATCCGTTGAAATCCGCCATATTGATATATACATTTTTTCCCCCACCTCCCCCCACCCTACATAATTGAGCGTTGTGAAAACTATCACATTGGTAAATGACGCTCCCCCTTCCTCCTGCAGTTTTCCGACTACCCGCAATCAATAATTTGGCTGGGCAATGACTGCGATGACTTAGGCATGCGCACTGCACCCCACCCGAGTCATCGGCAAAACCTGAACTTGACTTGACGAAAACGAAAGTTAGAGGCGAATGTTTCTATGCCATTCTTGGCATTCGATACGCATGAGGTGCCACCTAACGTAAAGCTAGACAATATTTTGATACAACTTTCTGAGTCAAACTTGTAGATTTGGACACGCCTTTCAAATATTGATAATGACAAAAAATATGCTAATGACGATAAAGATACTTATTTAAACGTGAATTAAGAACTTAAATCTAAATTAGATGATAACTTTACAATTATAGAAATTACTGAAAATATTAAATTTATCGTAGATGTTATGTAAAATGAAACTGACGCTATACAAGAGTCCCGTGAGAGCAAAAGAGACAGATATAAAGCCAGAGCGCTTATGAACAGGATTTTCATAATGGCTGCAAAATTATTGAGCGTGGATGCCATTTGGCTGAAAAATTATAATTTTCATGTACTATCAAAAATCTATGCAGATAACAAAATTTACTTAAACCGATTAACTTACTTGAAATCAGGTTTGTTGGTATTTATTGTCAGTCTGGGAATTTTCTTCTTTTCAAATATTAGGTTCCTTTTTATAAGATCTGTGATCCTCTTCGTCTCCAACTCGTCGGTTTTTACGTCGGAGTTATCTTTATTTGTATTGTCTTTATTTATCACGTTTAGCCCTCAAGTATTTTGAAGCCCATTAATTTTATAGATATATATATATGTACTCATATAAAACGTTATAGGTATAGAAATAACAAAACATTTAACTAAGTCTTAATTTTAATTTACTTTTAATTTTGTACTATTAAAGAAATCTAGAAGTCATTTCAACAGATAGGTAAAATTTAGATTTTTTTTGTAATTTTTTTGGCGTAATTTTAATCTTACCTTTTTACTATTAATTTAAGGCCAATTTAAGGCACGAGTTTTTTTTTGCTTAATTTGTTTTCATCACCCTATAATCTGAATTGGTTGATGAAATTGGTCGAAACTTTTCCAAAACTTATTTGCCAAAAGTCTCAAATATCACTTAGCCTTATGTTTAGGTCCAGAGTCACTAGATTACTTTCACTATAATATATATGGAGAGTCTGTATATAAAACTCAAAGTAAATCAATCGAAAAGTTCCAAAAATAACCAGTGTTGTTTAAATGTACTTAAAAAACTCAAATTCTTAAATTCTCTTTTCTATTGTTTTCTTATAATAACGGTTGATATAAACGTAAAACTTGTTCTATTGCGAAAAAACGTGTTGCTTTATCGTCAAATGGCGATGGTTGTTATTTGTTTATTCCTAAATTTCCTTTTGCTATAAAATGTTGGCTGTTTTAGGTTTCTTGCGCATTTAACTTAGTTGTTTCTGCATCTATGGAGCCACGACTTCTTTCGTGGTTTTCCCATGGATCTTCTTCTTCTTCTTACGATTACCAGCTGCTCCTCCCGGATGGTTGTAGATCTTGTTTTAGCCCTTTTACGACGAATCCGAGCTGAACTGCCTCTCAGTTGCCTTAATACTAGTTTACAGTTTACAGAAAATTAAACCGGTGTTCCGATCTATTGCAAAAGTTCAAGTGTTGCTGAATACTATTGATTAATAAATCACTTAAAATCTAAGATGATTATGTGAAAAAACTTAATATCGTCTATTGCATAAAACTATCTCTTGAATGTGTCAGCGGGCGGCAGCGATGACTCTAACGCATGCGCGTAATTTCGAAATTTTTATTAAACCAAAATATTGGTATTTTAAATTTTCGATTTTTTTGTATTTTTAGGCCGTTTGAAATTATTTTTTTTGAGATTTTTATTTTATATTTTTTTTTGCGCGGTGAGTTTTTTTGCGCGTTGCGTAGGTGGTAAACACGCGTCGTCATCAGGCTCGCTGGCCACACTGATGCCGGAAGGTTGCATTGCTGCTGCATCGGCCCCAGCTCCGGGGGGTGGGCGGCCCCCGGGAGGCCACCTGCCTCCCAAGCCATCCCAGTCATCCGCGTACACCTCGGAATCATCAAATAATGATTTTGTGTGTTTATTATAAAACTCCCATATATATGCCCACCCGCGTTGCCTCTAGTAGGACCCGAGCGAGGAATTCAATTTACAAATTACTAAATGTATGTGTGTGTATGTATGTGTATGTAGGTATGTATTTTGTACGGACGTTTAGAATAAACTATTTGCTTGTTATTAATTTCAACTGAGGCGTTATCAACGCGCGATCAATACCGCGAATTTTATGTATATAAAGATTTATATACAAAATGGCCAGGCACTTTCTGAAATATGCATATATATAATGTGGGCGGCCATTTTGCGTTGATCTTCTCTCATTTACGGGATCTTTGACCTGTCTGCTATCATTATAAATAGTTGTATTAATGAGATGTGACTATAGATTTATTTTTATGCAAGTTAAATCGAACCTGCACTTTAGTAGCTTTGACCACTACAAGTGGGTAGTTATTGTTTTGGGAGAAAGTGTCTTTCTCACCTTAGTTTAAAGATCATTTTCGTGAATCATCAATTTCGTCTGCAGTCCGTTACTAACCTGCCCTAACAATTGCATGCGATTGGGTTAGATGGCCTATTGCGATAGGTAGCGTGAACCCAAAATGAAAGGATGAAGGTTCTGATTTCGTTGATTTTTTACATCAATTTAAAGCAAATTTATTATGTGTTACTTATTTATTTCTAGTTTCACGCCGAATATTGCGTATCGGGGTGGGCAGAGAAGCCCAGTATTAAAATTCTCCATTCTTCATTTTCCGTCTTATTTAAAAAAAAATCGTGTTGTGTGGTGATACTCACCGCCGCACTTTGTCTTGTTACAGAGCGAGGAAATAAAAATAATTCATACTCCAGGATGAAAATTGAAAATACAATCATCGCGCTTACAGTCCGACTGTGCCGTTGCGCTACGACGGCAAAATTAATGCTATTACATATTCAAGAAATTATTTGTAATATTAATGAACTAGAAGAAACCAAAATATAATATTATCATATCATTGTGAAGCATTTGTCTGCATAAATTGTTAAATAATTAAAACTCCAAAAAAAAATAATTTTATAATTTTTATTTAAGTATTGGTAAAAAATTTCATGAACATTTTGTATGATACATTGCTTGCTGTATATTTCCTTATTTAGCCAATCCTTCTTTACATCTATAAAAAAAGTAAGCCTTCACCACAGTGATCAGTTACAGGTAACCCTTATCATATTAACGATCAAAGAACGCATGTAAATTGATTAATTTAAAAATTATTTAAAAATATTTCCTTGTAAAATTAACTTTAATATTGTTTTTCAGAACGTACCTATTTAATTACATGAATAGTTATATATAGATATATTGTACTAATAGAAATTCTATTAATATATCTATATTACAACGTACCTTTCATGATGCTTAATGACCAAGGCCAAAATATATTTGATACCGATTCTAAACCAAATTCCATTTATATTTAAAAACTTTTGAACCCATGAATTGTTCTTTTTGCTTGCGCCTATGCTTTTTCTCTTAAATTGAAAAAATAAATAAGCTGACTGTAAGCGCGGCGATTGTAAGCTGTGGTATGTATCATACCATAAGGCAGAACCAACTCAAATTTAGTGATTTTTTTTTTTTACTGAGAACTCCATAATAAAATCGGCTGAACAACCTTTTCCTAAAGCTAACAAATACTTTTCACAAAACCACCGTCAAAATCGATTCAAACACAAAGAATTCAAACAGAGTAGCTCCTGTTTTGAAATCGGTTAAAACCGTTACCAACTGACATTTCAACCCATAACAATTACAATCAGGCAAATTTTTAATCTGTAATCAATTAACAAATATCAGTCTCTTAACACCTACAAAGCCATACCGATTAATAATGACATAGAAATATGAACATCCCCGATCCGGGGATTACCCGTAACGCACAAATGAATGAGCCGACGTTTTAATGTTATGCAAAAAGGCGTGATTTTTGTGTGTCAGTCAGAATTATTGAAATGATGTGTGTGTTCATATAGATTATTGTGACGATTTCGTATTGAATATTTTATTTTGTCTGCGTATTGTTCACGATTTTGTATATTATGTTGTAGTAGGCAATATATATTGAATAGTTGGATGTGAAGAGCTGAAGATTAGAGAGTTATATTAGAGATTTCGGCAGTGGACGAGGGCAGGCCGATGATGATGATAAATTTAGCTTAAATAATGCTTTTTAACGGGGTAAGAGTAGGTAGGTTCGTAGGGTAGAAGAAATCAAGTAACTAGATGTAGTTAAGACACTCTGTTCCGCACCTTTTGCCAACTTTTTAAGACATTGCGGATTAGCGACGTGGTTTGTCTTATCCAGCATGAAGAAATGAAAAAAGTTTATTCACCCGAATGGGTGAGTCAAAGCAATAACATTCGTGTTTTCAGTCAGCCTAGTGATAAAACACTTCATTCCCAATTTCCCGCCGATTCCTGAAAGCAATTCGTGGTGAATGGCGGAACTCAACGCCGCGTTTTGCCTCGACACCAGAGTGAACAAATTACAACATTTAATATTTAATTTCCCCAAATGGGAATCGCACCCACAATTTATCGCGTTTACAGTCACACTCTTATTCCGCTGCCTCCTCAATTGGTCTCAACATTACCTGTCACATATGTGAACCATTTCTTACACATATTCTTGGCTTTCTTCATCTTAAAGATTTAATATTTAAAGCTTAACTTGTCAAGTTAACTATATAATTTTTTAATCAAATATTTTTAACACTAACAGCTTAAAATATGCTTTAAAAATCTCTATCTCTAAGCGAAATAAGAATATAATAAATATATTTATTAATTATTACATATAACTCTTTCGTGGAACAATTGCTGTGTATTTAATTACAGGCGGTAGATGATAGTTGGAGAAAAGACGGCGAAAGTGACGGAAAGTCTCGACATTGTGTTCTCCTTGCTTAACCTGCTAAGCGATAAGTGTGAAAATAATAGGCTTGCTACGCGAGAGGTTATAGATTCGATTCACACTAGAGAAAATGAAGTAGTTAATATTTGCATTTCTTTGTCTGGCAAAGCGGCAAAGCGCGTTGCTAAGTTCCGAATTCAATTCATTCAACACGCAATGCCTTCAGAACTCGTTAAAAAGTAAGGAAACGAAGAGTCTTAACACTAAGTTCCCATTTACACTTTACCTATTCTGCTACGTGCGGGATACAGCGTGAAGCTAAAAATAAAAAAGAAATTAAACAACTAAAGAAAAAATAATAAACCAATTTAATCCCTCAAAACCATTTTCAACTATCAAAACGAACCTCACAAACTTCAATTCCAACCGTATGTGCTTTGTATAATAAATACCATATTAAAATCGCTTAAAATATATTCATATACAATAAATATATAAACAAAATATGTATACAGAACACCGCGCCATGTCGGAAGATTATTGCACTGATTACGCCCAGTTCAGCTGAAAATGCATGTTTCACTCGCTTATTAAGCCTTATGTACTCAATAAGTATATATTATGTAAATAAGGTTATGTACGGAGCTTTTACGATGAAGCTTCCGAATGCCTAAAAGACAGAATGATAGCTTTTTGGGGTACAGTAGCGAAATGTTTCTATAAAGATTTAACATCTATATGTTAAATCTACGGGAATATTGGGTTTTTCAGCTTCACGCTGTATCCCGCGTATGACAGGGTAGGAAAAGTGAACTTGACTTAGTGTTAGGATAGTCCGTTGTCATTAAAATAATACTCCATTTTCCGCCGAATTCTGGAAGCATTGGGTGTTAAGTGGTGGAACTCAACGCCGCGCTTTCTCTCGCTACCAGAGCGAAGAAATTAAAAAGAAAGAACTCTATTTTCCACCTTTGCCAATGCAATTTTTATGACTAAACTGTAAAGAAGCCAATCTGTACTAATAATACAAAGCTGAAGAATTTATTTGTTTTAATACGCTATCTCAGGAACAATTGCTTCCAATAGACAAATTATTTTGTGTTGAATAGTCTTATTAAAGCCGCAGCTAGCATTGTTAGTGTTTTTATATATCAAAGTAATACTTCCTCGAGTAGGAAAAGAACCCACTATATCCAATGTACAGTCGTTCAATTCGAAACTTCAAAATAATTGTGTCCATATATTTTCTATGGCCTGGACGGGTGTTAGTGAAACGTGAAATCTATGTTTTAGACACATTTGACCAATTAATTGTAATAATTTGTTAATAGTATGTGTTCTATTAGATAATATATTATTCAAATGTTCACTTAGTATCTTTTTGTATAATACAAAGAGTAATAAGTTCAATTTACGCCTTGGTATTATCTAACTTCATTTTACAGCTTACAGCGTGAAGCTTTACTTTCCTCCCAAATTTGAGACATTGTGTATTGAATTGGAAAACTCAGAGATGTAATAAAAATAATTAATTACCCTTAGCAGCGATCGAATCTACACCCAATTATAAATAACTAAAATTGCTACTTTTAACCAATACAAAATAAAAATCGAATCCAACCACAAAAATGTCCCACAAAAAAAAAGAGCAAAACAATAACAATCACAATAACAAACACTCATCATTGACCTAAAAATGACCAAAACATTTAACTTTTGTCTGCCTTTTGTTAGCACTAGCTGAAGGGATGAAGCACCTCTCAATTAAACATTAACCTTATTTTACTACAAATAAGATTTAATTTTGAACGTAAAACTACAAATTCTTCAATAGGTCTGTCGATTGATGACCGCATCAAAACGGCGTAGAACGGATAAATAGCAACGCAAATGATTTGTTCCATACTTACATTTCTGTCATTGAAGCTCAACTACTGACATAACTGATTTAACTGACATCGGTTTAATGTGTACTTCGATTGGAACTACAAGTGTACTTCGGTTTTTTTTTGTATTTACCCTGTATCTAGTATATAAATAACATATGAGGTGGTCGTGTGTGACTGTAAGCGCGACGGCTGTGGATTCAATTCCGGCTCGGGGAATGCATAGTAATCCCTCTACTTTCTTTACTATAATATATATATGGGATACAACGTGAAGCTAAAAAAAATTGCATTTTATTATTTTTTTCAAGAACCGGCGGCTTTTCTGGGTATTTTCAAAATATTATTTTCTGAGCGGTGGAACTCAACATCGCGCTTGGTCTACCAAAATGAGATATTGAAATAAATGTCTATTAAAAAAATAGTACTGCTGCATATACTCATATATAAATTTTCAATCACTTATAGAATAACGATAAAAAAAAAACAAAAAGGTAGAAGGGAGGTCTACTAACTGCATTCATAAAACACGCAGATAATAAAGAACAGTCAACGCTAAGCCCACTCTCATAAACGACAATGAACAATAATCGAATGTACAACGCCACCACAAAATGCCTGAAACGCCAAACCGAAACACATACCGAACGGCATTTCTAAATAATCCCATACCATTTTAATTACAAAGTAGCTGTCAAAGTTTCATTGCTAGTGTAAAAATTCAAATAATTTACTTTACACGCTCTCATCATCAATAAGGTGGAAAAATAAACTATTTATCGTCCACCGTGTAGGGTGAAAACAGTGTTATATGGTACACTATAGTTTTTGTATGGCCATCCCGTTCTAGCACTTGCGCAGACCCGTCATCGTCATCATGATCCCCCCAAGGGGGAGAACCAGGGGGAACCCCCCACATCAATACAGCAAACACGGCCGATAAAACATACACATACGAATGTACTGTATTCATATACACACACAAACAAAATAAAGGCACACGCGTACAATTTTATACAAAATTGAAGGCAGATAATTACATTAACTATATACTATATACTATACTATGTACGCGAGTGGGAGGTAGCGAAAGACCTGCAACGGGGTTTTTCAGTTATTTTCAGTTATTTTTCATCGGGATATTCGATAGCTGAACGATTTTAATATCGATGTCGGCCCCAACTTTTATTGCTCGGATGATTTTTCACGGGATTGATCTGTTCGAAACGTCGCGTCGCCTTTATTTGTTGCTAGTTGACGTTTAATCATACAAAATGGACGCTGAAAGAGAATACATTACGAAATTAGAAGCTTTTTGATAACATTAAATAGGAATCGAATTGAATTATTATATGTTTATTTCTCTTTTGTAGATAGTAAAGCGATAGTTGTGGGTTCGAATTTCACTCAAGGGAATGAATTATTATTAAAGCAAAGCAAAGAAAGGAAAATAATAACAATTATTTTTCTTTCTTTGCTCTGACACCAAGTCCTGGCGTTGAGTTCCGCCACTGAACGCGCAATGCCTCGAAAAAATCCGTTGGAAGTGAGGAACGGAGTGTCCTAACACTACCTAGGGTAGGCAGGAGAAACCTAGTGTTATTTTGTATTTTCTGAATCTATTCAGCTATTATAAATATAATATTTAATTTTAACTTCTTTACTTTTCATTTGTGATGATATGACATGATGTGTTCTTATAATAGAAAGGGTCTTGTTTCGTCAATATTATGATATACTTCTTATTATTTATTTTATTATTTTATGTTTATCCTGGAAATTGCAAATTCTTATTATAGCTCTGTCTATATAATATTTCTTAAGGAGATTTACTGTACAAAATATATTAATCAATGGATTGTAGAAAGTTCCAAATTCTGTATATTAGATTCTCTTGATTTTTAGCCCCTTTCCTATAAGCTGCGTATACTGCCGTCATTGAGGCAGTTGCGAGGTAATGTCACAACTTACTCTGACTATAAACACGACGGTTGTGAGTTCGATTCCAACTTAGGGGAACGGAATCTCGAAAATTAGACTTTGCATGGAGAAAGAAATATCTTAACACTTACTTATCTCTGCTTATTCGTTCTATTCCGTACAAAAAATAAATAAATATAGTAACGGCCATTTCACAATTTAAATTTTTATTCAATATTTTGAATACATAAGTATCAAAATGGTGTCCAAAATAGTTACTTTATGAAGAACACGCAAATAGACTTCTAATATAGCCACTAGCAAAATCAACAGGGATTTAGAGAACATCGCTTACTCAATATGAGAGAAAGTTACTTGAAGTTCAACTAGTGACTTACGTAACGTAGCTGCTCGTATTTTGGCAATATTCAAAGCAAACTTCTTTATTGGAAACTTTACTATTAAATTATTGTTTGTTGTGTTGTGGGTTCGATTCCGACTCAGGGGAATGATTCATTTTCTTCGCTCTAGCATAGCGCGACGTTGAGTTCTGCCACTTAACACGCAATGCCTCGAAATTTTGGTGGAAAGTGAAGATTGGAGTGTCTTAACACTAAGTTCCCATTGCCTACCCTAGCGGGGTACAGCGTGAAGTTAAAAAATATATAATAGAATGTTAAATTATATGAAATGATTGTTAAAATGACCCTCTGATAACAAGTATCTTGTCTGGTTTATGACGAATAATTTTTCAATATTTGTACATGAACTTAAAAAAACTTTTTTGTTACGTGTTGTAACAAGCGTATCTATAAGAATTTCGGCGCCTGGTTCAGTGGTCAGAGCGCTTGGACAGTTTCGAAAAGGCAAAGATTCGAATACCGCTACCTGTACATTTTTTAGCCTTCTAATCATCATCGTCATTTTCAGTTTCGTTAGAAGCGTTACAGCATTCCGTGTTGACTGGCAGAAGCCAAAGCGCTTCGTTTTACTTATCGCTTAATTTTGATCCTACAATATTCATCGGTATTCTTTGATTCTATATGAAAAAGAATAATCTATTTTAGTTTATAAGATTTCAAGTCTTTCGATATACAGATATTTATATATATTTTTTAATATTTTTGTACATTTAGGAAATAGTCAAACAAATAAATATTTTAAAAAGTATTTATTTAATAAAAAGCTAAAACAATTTTTTAAAGTCTTACAAGTGAGATGGAGTTATAAGCTTGCTTAAAAATGATTTCTTTTTATATTTTGCAGCAAGTTCTAAAGTATCACGGAGCCGTCGTGGCGCAGCGGCAAAGCAGCAGCGGCTTTCAACTGTGAATATGAGAATTCCAATTTGGGGAAGCGAAGTTTTTTATTTCTTTGCTCTGATAACAAGACAAAGCGTGGCGTTCAGCTTCGCAACTTGACAGACAATGTCTCGAAAATGTGAGTGGAGTATCTTACCACTAGGTTTCCTCTGCATATATGCGGGATACAACCGGAAACAGTGGATAATTAGCGACTTTATGAATTTTAGAAATAAAGATGGGTAAAAAAGCTTCAATATAAGCTTATAATAATTTAATTTCAATTTTTTTCAATTACTTTTGAATCCTGAACAAAACAGTTAAGTACATTGAAAACTATAGACTTTGACATGCAAACGAAGAGGGGTGACGGAGCTAGTATGCAACGATAGATACATAACTAAATAATTGAGCGCAACTCAGTCTGCGGTCAAAATAGTTGCATTTGCCCACAACTGAACGCTTGTGGTGCCGTTATCTAAGATGCGCACTGACGAGGACCCGTGACTTTGCTCGCTGTGCAAGATAACGAACAGATATTTTTATGTTACATAAGGAAACCTTTTATTATCTCTAGACACACCACCATCACCACCACTCCACCACTGGCCAGTAGCGGTCGAGGAACAGTACCGTGAGGGTGTGATAGTTAACATGGACGGCTTATATCTGCCAGTCCCAGGATCACAAAAAGCAAGTTTGAGTTGCTCAGATGTTGTATGCGTAAAAAAAGTCTTAACAATAAAGGGACGTCCTTCATCCCCTGCTATTCGTAGAAATAAATGGAACTAAAGTATGCCGCTACATATCTATAATCGTAGTTAAATCTCACTGAAAGCATTGCAAGCGAGAAAATGAAAATATTAAATATTGAATTTCCTCGATCGGCAATGAACCCACAACCTATCGCATGTATCACTTATCGCACGCTTATGCCCCTGCGCCACGAATGGCTTCAAGTTAAAACACTTTCCACCCAACTTTCAAGACATAAAATTTACTGACGGAACTAAACGCCGCGCTCCACATCCACACATTTTAAACATACATAGCACACCAACCAAGAAATCATAGGTTCAAATATTCCAAAATGATCCGTATATCTCTAGTCAGTATTAAGCGTTGCACTGAATGACGCCTGGCATAGAGGCGTACAATCGATTTTATCTTCCGCTTTGATTGTACACAATGCATCTAGATTTATTAGGTTTGGATAGATCGACGCTACGGTTGTTGGGTCCATTTTGATTTGACACAATATTAGAATGTTCTAGATGTAAAGTTTCAAGTTATATACGCATCAGGTTAATTGGTTGCTGTTGTAATGTAAATTCGTAGTTATATTGTGGTGGGTGTAGGTTTGATTTTACGTTTTTGGATTTGGACATTTACTGTGGCGTAAATCGACGAAATCGAATCGACCTCACGACCTATGTATAAAATATAAGGCCGAAAAAGTCTTTAGCCGCGCTAGCTGAAAGTTTTCAAATATAGGTTCCACAATGAAACTGCTAAGCGATATAGATACAGCGTTAAATTTCGCTGTGATATTTACAATTTATATAAATGGATGGATCTAATTATATCTATTTATATAAAAGGATGGATCTAATTTCTCTATAAAAGAGAAAAATTGTTTTACTAATTACTGGGAACGAGGATTCTTAAAATCAAGGCAATTATTAATAATATCTTATTAGGTAGGTCGAAATATTATTTTAATAAAATGAAGCACTATGTAAGTACACATTTAAATTTTATAATATGACATTCTATTTAAAAAGTTGATTGAGTATATATGATATGATTGATGACCGTAAGATCTCGCGACTCTTAGAAATCTAGCTATCCATCAAAAGTATTTTTCTTCCGTAAGTGTAGAATACTACTTTAAATATATTGTTTATACAGCATGGTAGGCAGAAACTTAGTGCTAAGACACTCCATCAACTTCACCATTCCAGTCCACTTTCCATCTAATTTTCGAAACAATATGTGTGGCGGAATTTAACGCCGCGCTTTTTCACACTTGAAAAAAAAGCACAAATATTGTTATTCAATAACAATATATTCTGTCTGTAATTTACGCATGGCGAAACAAAATGAAGCAATTCGTGAAAAATGAATCCATCAATGTTTCTGTCAGAGCGTGCACCCGTCAGTCGGCTATCATCACTTAGTTGGTTGATTGGTGATAATTCATATTTTTGAGCCATTTTCCGTATTTTATAATTTAACTGCCCTTATAAAGTATGGATAAATTCGAATGTTAATGAAAATACTAAAGTTTAATATTGAAATTTAAATGAAAGGAGTAATATTTGTTTAGTTATTTATTATACACACACTTTTTTTTAGCTTCCTTCTATCCTGTTATATCTGAAACTCTGTATCCCACACACAGCAGGGTAGGCAGAGGGAACCTATTATTAAGTCACTCCGTCCCCACTTTCTGCCGAATTCTGGAGTGGCAGAACTCAACGCCGCGCTTTGCTTGATGCCAGAGCTAAGAAATGGAAATATAACTTAAAGTAAATATTTCATCTCCTTGAGTGTGGATCGAACCCACAACCAGTCGGTTTTACAGTCATACTTTGTGCCGCTGCGCCACGACTGGCCTCAATTATGAAAATTAGTCCCACACTTTCCACGACAACTTGTACCAAATTATCTATACTGATCTGAAAGCAAAAGCGGCTAAATAATAACTGATAGTAACTAGTAAGTCCAAGTTCCTTATATTCTAAATCCATTGAACACATAGAAAGTCACACCTGCACCAATTTTAACCAAATAAGGTTTACGGAGTGTCAGTATTTCCCTTTCATCATTAGGGTTGGTAACGAGAAGAAACTTGAACTGGTCAACGGTATACCTTCGTTTCTAAATATATTTTAATACTGTATATTTGTATATAAATTTGTTTTGCATTCTTCTGGTTTTGAATCCACAAGCGATATTTTTATCTAAATGTATTAGAAATTAGAAGGAAAATAATTGATTAGTTTTTATCAAAATGATATTTAGTGGTTAAATTTAATTTCATACACTATTCAAAATCCTACATTTTTACCATTTTTTTTTTAAATGTTATTCCACACTTAGAAAAGAAAAATACTTATTTACTACGTCCAACATTTTTATACATTTTCTAAATAAGTAGATATCGCTCGACAGCTCCGATCAAATTGTCTTGTGTTCCAAATCTCCAACTTCACGACTGTAGGCTTTATAACAATAACTATAGAAATATCGACATATTTTCTAAAATAACAAATAATCACTATAATATACATATTGTCATAGATGAAAATATATGCTTTAAGGTTTTTTCCTTTTTTACATTTGTACCCATTTCAAACATTTTTTTTAGTTTACAATGTAGGTTATAAAAGAATATTGTACACAGTTTGAAGTTTGAGATGGTATATTTTTAAGTGGGTATTACAGAAGAAGAATGAAAGAAAAATGAATGGCAGGTACAGAGGATGTCACGGTAAGAATGAAGAAAAACGTGCTCAGCTGGTTTGGGCACGTCGAGCGAATGAGTGAGGAAAAAATAGCAAAAAAGATTTATGATGGAAAAGTGAGCGGTAAGAGAGGTAGGGGGAGACCTC